>CM055116.1:496768696-497053696 GCA_029206835.1 Rana muscosa | reverse complement strand
GAGAGATGGTTCCATTACATAATAAAATCTATTTTTATGCTATTTGCTTCCCAAAGCTGCGTGTACTTCTAGAATCCATTTAACCCAGACGTTACTTTGTGTTCCAAGTACATCTAGTTAAGAGATAAGATTAAATCACATTAAAACAACTGTAGCACTGCAAAATGGTTTGGAGGTGAACATTGTATTCTTCATAATTAACATCTATTATTGTTTCTTTCCATTCATAACAAGTGAGGTGGTATTATTGGGGAGAAAATATTGTCAGGCACATGTGTAACTAAAATCGTTCTCCATTAAAAACCACTTCAGCCTCGGAAGGTTTTACCCCCTTAATGACCAGGCCATTTCTTTGCGATAAGGCACTGCGTTACTTTAACTGACAATTACGCGGTCGTGCGACACTGTACTCAAATAAAATTGATCCTTTTTTTCCCACAAATAGAGCTTTCTTTTGGTGGTATTTGATCACCTCTGCGGTTTTTATTTTTTGCGCTCAAACAAAAAAAAAGACAGAAAATTTTGAAAAAAAATTATAATATTTTTTACTTTCTCCACCCTTCTAGATTGCAAGCTCTAACGAGCAGGGCCCTCTGATCCCTCCTGTATTGAATTGTATTGTAATTGTACTGTCTTCCCCGATGTTGTAAAGCGCTGCGCAAACTGCTGGCGCTATATAAATCCTATATAATAATAATAATATCTTTCTGATATAAATCATATCCAATAAAAAAAATTAAAAGATCTGATTTCTTCATCAATTTAGGCCAATATGTATTCTGCTACATATTTTTGGTAAAAAAATCCCAATAAGCATATAGTGATTGGTTTGGGCAAAAGTTATTGTGTCTACAAAGGTATATTTCTATGGCATTTTTATTTATTTATTTTTTTACTAGTAATGGCGGCGATCAGCGATTTTTAGTGAGACTGCCACATTGCGGCAGACAAATCAGTCACCTGACACTTTTGACACTTTTTTGTGAACCAGTGACATTATTACAGTAATCAGTGCTAAAATTTGCACTGTTATTGTACTAATGACACTGCCAGGGAAGAGGTTAACACCAGGGGCGATCAAAAGGTTAAGTGTGTCCCTAGGGGATGCTTTCTAACTGTGCGGGGGATGGACTCATTGGATGAACACAGAGATCTGTGTTCCTGCTTAGGCATGAGATACCGTGGGTGCTTGCGCACGCCTGCTGCACGCCAGGGGAGCGCCCGCGGGGGTCCCGTGGACTCGATATCCACTGGCCACATGTGATCGCTCCACAGAGAGGCAGATCAGTCAAAGTAACACAGTGCCGTATCCCAAAAAATGGCCTGGTCATTAAGGGGGTAAATCCCTCCGGGGATAAAGTGGTTAAAAAGAAAAAAGAAGGTGTAAGGCCATAAGTAATAATTGTATTGGTGATACCCTGCAGCCAGAATAAACCATGAGGGCTGGTTTACACCATAATTTCCACATTCTGGATCCATTTCTGCATGCAAGTTTTTGATACATTGTGGTGCGTTTCTTATGCGTTCCATTGCATTTTTCCCCTCTCTTTTTTTTTTCTTTATCTCAATTAAGGACATTCCAGTGCACTTTTGATGTGCTTTGCCGCATTCCAGATATGTTCCATAAAGAAAAAAATGCAGCATGTTCTACTTTTTTTTACTACACTGGAACATACTGCACTGGTATGAACTAAGGTCATTGGAATACATGTCAAGCACTGTCCATGCGTTTTTGATGCAGAATAAAAAGCGCACTGGACTTTATGTGGTGTGAACCAGTCCTCAAAGTCTACTTACTGTATAAACAAAATAATTTTTTTCAGATAAAAAAGGTTTGCGTATCTAAAAGTAGTAAGTGTATGGTTTTATTATGTAGTGTGCCCGGAGTTACACTTTAACAATGTTTGGTATAAAAGAAAAAGGGGGGAAAAGGTAGCCCACAGGTCAGTCTTTAGTGGCACAATGAACAGTGGAAAATATACAAAATTATTTCAATATTTATTTATAACACTACATGATACAAAAAAGTTTGAAGAGTTAAAAAAGCATATATAAAATACATGACAGATAGTGAGCCCCTGTGTGTCAACGCGTTTCACTGTCTAGCTTCGTCAGGACACACTCAGGAATCATTGGAGAGAAACAGGTCTTACTATCTTGCGGGAAAAAGAGGTCTGTGTAAGACACCCATAAAGCTTCAAAAATTTGCATCCATTAGTATAGTAAATATTCTAGATATTCATAGGAGCCAGTTGCTCCAAATTATCATACAGTATAGCAAGCTCTATTGTTCATACTGCTGGCTAAAAGGCCATAGAGGAATGAGGCCAAAAATATGGGAAGAGGAGGGAAGGGGGGGACGGTGGTGTGAATATTGAACAACTAATTCGAAGGCTGATACATATTCTTGAATTTGAATCTACACCCCTTAAATCAGTTCCATATACATGACCGTTAGAACAAGGAAGTCACACTGCAATCAGGCAGAAGACAAGTGTACAATCCAAATGGGTTTAAACCCTTGCGGCCATTATGACTAAACGGTTTATCCAGCTTGTCCCCCAGGAAAAACGCATGCAGACTATTATAGAAAGAATTATTTCTGCTTCTTTATTATTTATGAGAATATGCGTGAAAATAGCTTTATTTAGGCACTGTTTACTGCCTCATAAAATCCACTAAATATTGTGACCTAAAGGGTGCATAATTTTCATCAGTTAATGGGTCTGTTAGAAAGTAGCAGACATCTGAAAGGATCAGATATTGCCTCCTTATATCAAGTCCATTTATCTTGCATAGCACTATAGTAAAGAGCTCTCTACATGAAAGAATGGTTTAGTAATTTAATTTATAATACAAGCTTGACTCATGGGCATGAAGCAGCAATTCTGCTGCAGAAGTGATTTTTGTTCCAGGCATATCTCAAGAAAGAGATTAAGAGACATATTTATCATCAGAAAGCATAGTGTCATTGTATATATTTTAGGCTGGATCACCAATGCAACTTTTATTTTAGCAGCCAAGATATTAAAGACATAGCATTGTACATTTTCAACAGGCTATTTTTCTTTACAATCCTACATCCATGAGCAGTTCTCTAATGAAAGTCTTCATATAAAAAAATTTGTGCATTACCCAATGATATGAATTTATTCATCATGTGAATTATAAATTAGGTGAATTTAAAAATCCACTGTGCTAAAGGCTAAATACTACTTAAACACTGATGTTACACACAATTGCTACCTAAGCCATTTGGTCAGTTAAAGTTATTAAAGCTGAACTCCAGACAGAAACACTTTACATTGAAATAATTCTTCAATAGCCATAAAGGATATAAATCCACTTTTTGTTTACCAAATGCCCTTGCACACCCAGATATTATCCTGCAAATGTAGTTGTGACATCTTTACTGTGCTATGCATATCCTGTGCAGGGAGCAGAGCTGTGGGAGGGGCATAACAGGCTCCATCCACTCTAGGCTGCTTGTAGAAAACTACAGTAGGGGGCGTAGACAAGACCCACAAGGAGAGAGAGCAGCAATGGCCATTTTTTATTACAAGAAACTCCTGCACAGAGTGAAAGTTTCACAATAGATTGCTGCACAGATTTGGAAAAAATACGCAAAGCACACCAGGTTCAAGGAATAATACACATCACTTATGTATTTGGCTAATTTATCTTATCTTGGAATTCAGCTTCAAAGACTACTTAACTATTTCTGTTTCTAGATACTATTCCAGCTAGCTGCCAAAAATTCTAACATTGTTTCCTTGCAATAATGTAGCATACAGAATGCCACAAAGAATCAAATTTCCTGCTCTTGTGGTTGGATAACCTCTTTTTCCAGAACTTTACACAGCGCGTGAAGTCAAATTAGTGGCATTCCCTGAAATAAAAGTTTTTACTTACACAGTTGATATATGATTTATATTGTATATATAAACTTTTTCCTTGCATGTCATTTATCTTGTAGAGTCTATTTATTGCCATCCTCAAAAAAGAACCCCCTGAAGAAGACTCAGCGAGTTGAAACGCTTAGGGGTCTCTCTGAGGTGCGATGCTCATTTGATGAATATAATTCCTTGCAATCTCCCTTGTATTGTATTTAACGTGTATATTTCCATGTGCATGTTTTTTTATTTTTTCACATTGATTTTAATTTTATGTACAAATAAACTTTTCTAAATTTGATACTAATTACGTATTCATATTGGTGCCTTGAAAGTCCCTTCCCAACCCTCCATTTTTTTACATGTAAAGAGATGCTGATCAAGCAGTTTTTATTTAGTCTTATTCCAACATGGATAGTGATTACTTAGCAGTCAGCTAAGTAGAAATGCTTGCAAGACTTTAAAACCATGAATATTATTTTCCAAACTAAAAATGATAAGACTACACAGAAAATGCCATCTTTGAGAGCTGTTTTTTCCCCTCTACAAAACTGGAGTGCTTCAGTTTGAACTAAGGAATTATTAGTTTAAAGAAACCTGAATAAGGTAACAATTTTAGCATTAAAGAATTATGAAAAATTAGCTGCTAAAGGAAGGACTGGAAAAAAGGTGAATTTACAAAAAAAAAAAAAAACACTGTTTTTAGTTTGTCATTTGATTATAATTACATGGTTTTAAAATTTTACTCCTTTGTGGCTGTCTCTCCAAACTTATGAAAGGAAAATGTGAACTAAAGAGTTGTTGCCAATAAAGAAATCTTAAACAACATTTCTCAATGATGGCTATGGGTAAAACCCCCACTCTTTTCTATGCTATGAGGAAGGCTTCGGCCGAAACATGTTAGCTTTATGTGGATTGTACACTGCTTTTGTGCCAAATAAAATTTGTATAAAAAGAAACTTTGGGTTGCCGGAATTTTCTTCTATTATGGATCCACTCTTTTTTGGTTTTAATAAATTTAACAAATGAGTTGTGTCTAAACATATTTTAGGGGAAGAATATTCTGCTCTTGGTTATAGATAGAATAAACTTATCTGCTGTACATAACAAGAATATTTGCAAATGTCATTGGTTTGCCAACATTTTTTCATTTTCTACGAATTTTTCTTTAATTTAGTACAATTAGGCTAAGTTCACGCTGGCATTTAAAGCTGGCATTTGAGATGCATTAAAAACGCCCCTCAATCACCTATGCACAATATACAATAGATCGCACACAGTGCTATTCACACTGTCAAAACATGAAGCAATAGCGTCGCTTCAAGATTGAAGTCTCGAGTTAGGAGGCGTTTAAAGCTTTACAACGCCTCCCATTCAAGTCTATGGTAACACTTTGCAAATGCTTTGGCAGACAGTTGCAGTGTGGTTGCGAGTTCATTTATTGTAATGGAATAGGCATTTGTAGAGCGGTTTTAAAGCGCCCTAACGCTCATCAAACACGTTAAAACTGGCCCATAGGGCATTTGGGAAGCATTTTTAACTTGTCATTAACTCTTTTAAAATTAAAGTCTAACGCCCATAGTAAAGCTCATTAAGGCGAGTCTAACGCCCATACTAACGCTATAAGAGTTTTTGTTAAGAGTTAGAAATGTAGACAAGTGTAAACAAGCCTTTAGAGGGAACCAATTAAAGACCTGTGTGGATAGACTTTGGTGTGTGTATGGCAGTAGTTTGACATCAGTTTGAGATGCTTTTGAGATCATTCAGAATTAATTGACAGGTACATTTGACCTACAGTTGACCTTCTTCTGACCTGCATCCTTCAAATGAGTTATGTGTTTCCATAGACTTGAATAGGACTGCAAGCCCATCTGATGCAAGCAAAAGGCAGTAGGCTGTTTTGTTTTGTAACTTAAAGGTCACTTTGTAGTAAAGCAATGAAGCATAAAAACCTTTGCAGAATGTTAATGTGCTTTACTAAATAAGAATGTTGTCTTCACAGAAACTTACAATTTTAGGAAAACAATACACAACATAAGGGGGATTACAAATATGCATACAATATACACATGTACAAACTATTCATCCTTCCTAGCAAATGAGCATGGACAATGTATGTGATAAGGATATACTAAAAGTTACTTATTTTGGATTATAGTGTAGATTTAGTATCATCCACAGGTGAAGTTCCCTTCTTGCACAGACTTTCTTTGGTCTTGTTGAGTCTTCTTCCTTGTTTGTTCTTCCTGGTGATATGGAGTCATCTGCCTTCTATTCAGAATCTCAGTCCTCTAAACGACTACCTCAGTTGTGTTCAGCAAATGGCTGTGTTTAAGTAATTTTTCCCCACCCCCATTTCCTGCCAACATCACATCCTGTTTTGCTAGTCTCCATGCAACCAGTCAAATGGGTTAATTAGCATATGAACAGAGGAAATTCAGCTTCTAAAAACAATACATGATACCAAATTGTTTTCCCCTATGTATTTATGCCATAAAAAAATCACTAAAATACTCAAAGCAACACATTGGGGTTGGTTTAATATAGGCAAATAGACTGTGCACTTTGCAAGTGTAGTTGCACTCATTTTCCCCAGAACTCTGGGGAAAATGAGTGCAATTGCACTTGCAAAGCGCACAGTCCTTTACTACTCCTTTACTACTCCTTTACCACCTTTAGTAAATCAATCCCATTGACACAGTTTTAGTTGCCATCCAATCTGGCTCAATGCAAACAAGTCAGAGACGCAAGAACATCTCCTTATCCAATGTTTATTTCATATCACTGGACTTTTCTACAGTTTTAAATTATTAGAAAATTGAGTCCCCAGAGACCAATCTGTATGGCATTTCTCTCTGGGCAGGTGCTTCATCAGGGATATTGTTTAACATAAGGAAGCTTCCTCTCAACATATTTACCTACTTTTGATAAGGGCTGAGCTTATTTGTATCACAGTTGGCCCAAAAGGTAAGTGAAATGGGGATAGCAAATCTACTTTATTGTGTATACAGGTAAGTGCTACCCCTTTCCTGGTTTAATTGGTAAAGACCATTTAGGGTAACATGGCCAATACTCTTATTAAAAAACAAACAGCTGTTGACACTCCATGTGCTCGCCCCCACCTCTCTATATCTATTAGTCAGTGCCATTGGTAAATTCCCAGTATTCCCAGGTATGAGGAAGCATGTGATCTCCCCTTAGGATGCAATCCTAGGGCCTGATCAGCTAATCCCCAGGCCTAAACACTTTCAGCTGATGAGGAGGAGGAAAAAGATACACCTGTTTATGAGACAACAGCATCTGACTTGGGGCGTACACAGTGTTAGAAGGACTCCCAATTCTGACAAGGGAATGGAGCAGTGGGTGAAACCTCATAAAAGGTACATTTTTGTAAAATGGAACTGTGTTTCTCTACAATGTGGCTAGGGTGTAGTGTTATGCTGCAATTATAGACCTTGTTCACAAGGGCATACTTAAATGTGTTTTGCCCACATGGGATGCACAGGTGTTCCATGCAAGAAGTCCTATTCATGTCAGCTAGGACACAGCAGCTGCACAGACACCAGTCACTGCTCCCATTGTGTGGGTTTGGGTGTGTGCGGGTTTCCAGACTCACAGAGGTTGATTTACTAAAACTGAAGAAAAACTGCAGAAATCTGGTGCAGCTGTGCATAGTAGCCAATCAACTTCTAACTTCAGCTTGTTCAATTAAGCTTTGACAAAAAAAAAAATGGAAGTTGATTGGTTTTTATGCAGGGCTACACCACATTTTGCACTCTCCGGTTTTAATAAATTAACCCCACAATGTCTGTGTTTGGGGACCTGCACCCACATTCATACAAATGTCAAATTGGAAGTAGTGGCTATGTCATTGCAGCCACTGCATCGTAGCTGTTATGAATGGGACTACCTGCACGGAGATGCACAAATCACCTGTGCAAACTGTGCAAGCAAAGCATGGCCCTTACACAAATGTACGTTTAAGTATGTCCCTGTGAACAAGATCTCAGGCAGAACTAACCAGTGGGGTTCTACAGTTGTTCTTTTTTTGGTATATGGTGAATTACCACAAATGACATGCTATAAGCCAGTTTATATGCATGACTTTTATGGGCAATACTGGTTTATAATATTAAATATAAGTCTGCACGTAAAGCTATACCAACTACCATTGAGCTAAAAATAAAATAAAATAAAAAAAACAAAAATAGATCACAGCAATGTAGATCTGACTTGTTTTATACAATTAACTGATCTTGAAAAATCTCTTCAATGCTCTTACGTTGGCATCTAAAAATAAAATGTGTAATGCCTCTAGTATAATACATGTTGTTCTTCTACCGGGGTTGGAGGGATCAAGCTGATAAAGTAAATGGAATATGACAGGAAATGCATTTTAACACAAAATATTGTGTTGTTTTCTGACTGTTGTACTAAAATTAGAAAAAAAATGTACCTGGGTTTAAAAATAGCACAAAGAAAGAAAGAAAAAGAAGATCCACTTTGTATAACAGCCATTCAAGGAGGTTTGTGAAAAAAGCTGAATGCGCTAGCGCATTCATGCCATTCAAGTGGCCGTAAAATGGTGAATTACAAGTCATTATGGTATAGTATGTTGCAGATTGACAGCATTTAATACATTTTATGTATAACTTTCTGTTCTAGCTTGCCATAAATATGCCTTAAAGTACTCTACTTAATTAAACGCTGAAATTGTCCCAGAAAATACAAGTAGGTCTTATTTTAATTTAGAGAAATCAATCTGTCTTGTCTGTCTGTCCCTTCTACGTAAGATTAAATTGCTGAAATCAATACACTTAAAGAACATTCTTCAGGAAAACTTTTTATAACCTTTCAGAAGTAATGTTTTTAAAGAGAAACTCTACTTAAAATATTTATTCACTTTTGAGTGGGGTGGAGCAGACTTTGATCCTAATTGATCGCTGCTGCAAGCTGACTCTTCTCTGAAAAAAATACATTCTGCATATACTCTTCTAGGGGACTGGCAACACCAGCAATAGGCCATAAAGCATTGGGCCTAATAAGCATGTAAATACTACTCTGATAGAGATTGAATTTAATAAGCATATATGTAATAATTTTCTGCCATTGACATAAGGGTTACATTGGAGCAGAACTGCTTGCAGAAGGCTAGGTCGGTAACCCTCATGTTTAGTATGTTCCCTTAGACTTAAGCATCCACATCTTATATATGTCTTATCTCTATAGTTTCTCAATGCCTGGCAACTTATGGCTGACAAGCCACTGATCACAGCCATTCATAAAAAATGTGAGCGCCCCTGACGACCACTATTGCCCAGCAGTGTATTCCCTATTGTGCATGCTCAAGATGATGAACTGCTGTGAGACTAACCCTGTTGCCTCCTGAGATGTGTGATATTATCCTAAGAGGTTGCAAGCAGATAGTGTGGTTCCAAGGTGACATTATCTGCACCTAGGCAAGTTAGTAGAAGCA
This sequence comes from Rana muscosa, assembly GCA_029206835.1. Lineage (NCBI taxonomy): Eukaryota > Metazoa > Chordata > Amphibia > Anura > Ranidae > Rana > Rana muscosa. The sequence continues at coordinate 497,044,327 of CM055116.1, read as the reverse complement.
GAAAACACCAAAAACAAAAACAGGAAACAAAAAATGATTGCAATTTCCTTACAGGCTGTAGAGAAAAAGCTTTTGAGGGTAACTTTTTTTTTGAGTGAAGATACACTTTAGGGAAACATCATTTAATGATGGCATTAAATAATTTCACCAAAATAAAACATTTTTTAACGGAAACTGTATTTACATGAACTTGGAACATGAACTACACCTGTTTTTTTCTTTTTCATTTGAAGTGGAGGTCAAGACTTTGGAATAAAGACAAATTTGATATAGAGGAACCTGCATTAAAACTGTTACTTGGGAATAAATAGTGACCTAAACTTAGGTCACGTGAACTTGCTGGTCTGCTTCCCATCTCAAAAAGCTGCAGCCAAGACAGAGAGACTGCTGCAGAGGATAAAATTTGTAACATATTTCAAATGATTCTGGGAGATTTACTGTCCAAAACATAGAACAATAGAAATGACATGGGGAGGCTCGGTTGTCAATTAACTGCTATGAGCCAAGGGAGAGGCAAAGAGATGTTGATGTCACTAGAGGGTTCCAACTCCAATACATACACTGAGTTGTATTGGCCCCCAGACGTGGCTAAACCAAACCAATTTTATTATAGTGCTTCTATTACATTAAATATTGCTCAGATCTTGGATAAGATTTAGTCCCTGTTATATCAAAAATTCTGTCTGAAGAGTGGAAATGTAAATGGTAAAGGCACAAATGATGAGGGGTAAGGAACGCTGCAGAAAAACATTTGCCTTGACTTCCACTTCACTCTCATGAGTCCTTGGTGATTGGATAAGGGTGACTGATATTCTTGTGTTTCTGTAAATGCTGGGGCCACCGATGCTTATTAGAACTGTGGAAGCTACTTGGATGAGTGATAAAAAAATCTTCAGCATTAAAGAACAAGTTTAATTAAACAAGCCTACTACTACCCCTGGTCAGAGTAATTAGCACTAACCTTGGCTTGTGAGTTAATCTGCCTAAATCAAGCAAACGTTGACGTCTACATCAAGCTGTCACGCAAAATTTACCAATAGGCACACAACTTTCCATTTAGTCAAAGTCCTTGTGTTAGACAGTAATTGGTATATTTTTGGGAGTCTAACAGATCACATCTAAGTCTAACCCAAATAATTGGTGGCTTAAGACTTTTTAGCAGTAGTCCGAGAAAAAGGACACAGAGGTGAAACGAATACACTTGTGTAAAACCACATCCACCTTCACAATACTGATTCCTACTTAACAGATTCATGGGAAGTTGCACTCTAATGGCAAATGCTTTATGCTTGATTTATTAATACATGCGTTGATTGTTGGTAAATCCATAGTACTTCTGTATTACCACCAGTTGCAATCTTATTGCCTGTTAATCAGGCAAACCTTAGTTACATTGTTGCAAGTCATTTAGCAAGGATTTACCATAAAGCAATCGAGAGGTTAATAAACTTTTTGCTGAACTAATGTCATTAAAAGTTTAAAGTGCAGGAGGCTGGTACAAGCAAACATGACATGTTATTTGTTCTTTGTCAGGCGTGTATGGGCATTCTAAAACCATTTGCTTCACTGGTATGTAGAACTGGAAGTTCCAAAGACAAGTCCAAACGTAGGTGTCACTTCCTTCTGCTAATCTTTCTCCGTGTTATCATATCATGTTAAGCAGAATGGGCTCTCTGGCAAAATGCTTCTTTTTTCCAGTTCACTCTACCCTTATGCAAATAGATATTTACAAGTACATGCTGTCATGCAAGCAGCATTGAATTTCTTCACAATCGCTACTAAGAAAGCAGAATGCCTATTGTACTCTGTTCTTAAAAACAATTATTTTTTTATGTTCTTGAAGGTGCATTTTAATTGTTCATTTGTTTTACTTTTTTTTTTTTGTGAAAGGCATGTTTGTGTTAGGGCTTTCAACAAATACACAGTAAAAATGGAAAAGCCGATCTCACGCTTTAGATGAATGGTCTGACGTTAGGATACCTTAGCAGTTTAGCACAGAGAAAAGCACTTTTGCTCCAACACATCTTTACATGCATACTTGTATACAGGTGTTCCCAAAATAACACAAAGGAAGCATTGCCCATTAGGGTCCATTCACCCCAGATGTGTTGGCACATTTTATTCAATGCATGCCAATGCAAGGATCTGTAAAAAAAAAAAAAAAAAGGGTATGTGAAAAGGAGCAGTTTCCACAGGCATGTTTCACTGATATGTGCTGCAAATAAAGCAAGCCCTGCTTTTTTTTAGTGCAACATCATGCAATGCATGGTTAACGTATGCCAGTGCAGCACAACGTGCATCAATGCACAGAAAAAACAGGAGGCCAGAAGAACTAAAAAACTGGGAAAACACCAAACACAGCCGATCAAACATTAAGATGACAGCATCAACATGTGAATGGTATTTGGTTGGCTGTATTTATTGACAGACTAGTCCTTCAATTTCCAAAAGAAGAGACCTTGGAGTCCTGAAGGCTTGGTATTTTTTTAGATTTTTTAAATTACACGATATCATACATAAAGCATTTGTTTGTACCTACTGTTGAGAACCAAACAGTTTTGACTGAATATGGCACTGTTTCATGCAAGCCGGTCAAAAAGTTTAAAAAGTCAAATGTATCCCTATCCCCTTCCCTGCCTCCAGAGCCTCCTTTTTTGTTCTTCAATGTAATAGACAGTCTCACTAACCAGTGGGGAAGCTCAAAAGGCAAAAGAGAACAAGGCCAAGCTGGACTTCTTAGAATACCTACGATCTGCATATAAACTACAACAGCCTGTTTCTCTTGTTGTCTGTTTCAATGTATTTTTTTTTTTTTTTTATTATTTGCAAGGTAACCTCTGCTTATGTTTTTTTAATCATATGTTCACATCAGATAATTATCTAGACACATGCTTTACAAGGTGAGATCTAATTTATATTTTATATTTTTAGTGTTTAAATTGATGCTTAGTAATCTGTTTATTGGTAATTATGCTCATCACAAGCAGGATCACCTTCTAAATGATTCCACTGTTTTCAAGCTGTCACTACAATATTTATACAGTTTTCAGCCAAATTTTTAAGCTGAAAGACACAAGGGGACACTTCAGAGGGACAGGACAATGGAAGTAAATGCCAAGTCGAAGCATTTTGCTTGGCTGCCAGATCCTGTTATCCTGCACAACCCCCTGCACGCCTGACACCTCTCTGGGAGACACTACACAGGCTAAATTGGGGATTTTCTGAGATGTTTCTGCTAATGCAACTCTACCAACTCCTTCTCTATCCTCTGAGCAAAACCTTGCAGCCAAACCTGCTTTAAAGGATGTTTATTCTGCACTGCAAGTATGCAATATCTATCTGGCCAACCTCATTGCACATATAAATGGTATGAGAGCTGACATACTTTTTGAGATAAGTTTTACAAAGTCAAAACGATGTAAAAGCTTCCTCCAAAACAGAAGATCCGAAAAATAGGGTATCTTCATCTTGCAATGTTCATGGTCCTAATGACCTGGGGGGCAGTGTTTTAATATTTAGCATATTATAAACCTGATGTGATCTGTTTTCAGGAGACTCATCTGGCCACTGAGACCTCTACATTTCTGAAGAGGTGAAATTTTTAATATGCTCTCATAATTTTCCTATTCTAGTCAGTATCTTTTCTTATCACAGCATCATGTTAGGTGGCAGACAAGTCCAGGTAGACACCCAGGGCAGGTGCTACTTTTTTTACTGTTATATTATGAAAGAGAATATGTGATAGCCAATATCTAAATCCTGTATCCCTTTGCCACTGAGTATCTTAAAACTCTGGCACCATTTTTGGTGCATAAATTCCCTGTCTTTAATAACTATTTTCATGCACTTGACAAATATGCAGCCACAAACCAATCACTGTCTGACTTTATTATCTCACTGGGAATTGGACTTGACAGGTCTCTGGTGCATGTTTCATCCTGCTGACAGAGAGTATGCCTGCCAAATAAACACATAAAAACATAAAACTCTTTGTGAAGAACTGACTCAATCTTTTACACTTCAGGTTTAATCTCTGACAATGAAGGCAAGGGGCATCTCTGACCACTCACCAATGGGGTGACCTTTCAAACCAAATGGGAGGGACCTTCAGGTTCAATCCCATCTAATCTACTTTAACCAAATTACAGAGTTTACCTCCTCACAGAGGATGGTTTGGAACACTCTGAAGGCCTTCTTTAGAGGTTTTCCTATCAAGGCGGTGAGCACCATTAGGCCTGGCAATAGGTGGAGGGAAAGGGAGGCCTGTCAACATGTTCTTGATACAGAAGCTGCTCACCTCTTAAAATCCACCCAAGTACTGCTTCTGTGTACTTGACACTACAAGCTACTTTAGCTGACCTATACAATCATGCAATGAACAATTTTTCTAAAAACACATATACTACTCTGACAAGGAAACTACAGGTAGACTGTTGGCACAACCCATCATCAGCAGGAAAAAGGGAAAAAAAATTAAGCTAGTGGTGTAACAGTTGCAGGTCCCATGCTTGAGACTTTTGGGGACTTTTTATAAATCGTTATACTGCTTCTAAAGCTTGTTTTTCCCTCAAGAAACTGGAGGCCTTTATGGGAATGTTTGCCCTCTCTCTCCTGATCTGGCTGATAGCAATCTTTTAGATTCCCTCCAATGATAGATGATCTACAAGTGGCTGACTCTGGCTTCCCTAATGGAAAAAAAACGGCATCGATGGCCTACTGATCAAAATTTATAAACAATATCAAGAGAAAGTACTGCCCATTCTGTTAAAAACCTTTTATGAAGCTCTGCAATGTGGGTTTTTGTTAACAACTATGATGGATGCCATTATTGTGGTTCTTCTAAAGAAGGATACAAATCCCCTTACAACTGATTCCTATAGGCTAATCTCATTGTCAAAATTCTTACTAAAGTGTTGGTCCAGCACTTTCAGATAATACACACTGATTAAGTTGGGGTTATGCCTGCTAAATCTACATCAATATACATAGCAGAGTTTTTCTCAATATACACACTTCCACTGATTACATGGGTAAGAGTGCTTTACTGGCTCTAGAAGTGGCCAAGGCATTTGACAGCATGAAATTACAGTATATTTAGGGGAACGTAACAAATTTGGATTCAGTCCTACCTATTAAAAATGGGTACAACTACGTACTATATGCTTATCCCCAGGCCTGTGTTAGTGTTTATGATTCTTACTAGTCTAGCCTCTCCTTACAGAGGGGCACTGGCAGGAAGGCATCCTGTCCACTTCCATGTTCACCCTGGTAATTGAGACATTGTTTTCTCTCATCAGGCATTCTCAAAAGAAGGGGTGCTTTGTTTTAGGAACACAAAGGGACAAGATTGAATTTTATGCCAATCCCCAGTGCTATGTCCATTTCGAAGAGGATTGCCTAAGATTGACATGGTTTCCATGTTAGGAACAATGTCCTGAAACCATTTGAGCAAATACAACCCAGAGTCTGAACTAAGTAATAAATAATTTTATCAATATCTACAACCAGCCTTACAAACCCAGGCTAAAACTGAAGTTTTCAAAACTGAGTCTATCCCACTACTTGGAACTCTGGTTTTGGCCACTAATAATAATACTAATGCTAATAAGTTCCCTTAAAGTGTATTTCTATTTTTGTAGTGGGAGAAGGTGTCATGGCTAAATGTAAGACATTCTCTGCTAGCTCAGCACAATCTGTCCCAACAACTGGGCTGGGCACTGGCTTATTCCAGTTCTCATTGACATAAAATAAAGACACCCAGCTGCAAAACCTTTAAAGTTTTCTTAACCTCCCTGGCGGTATGATTCTGTCAGATTTTAGGTGCTGAAAGCGGTACCATTATTCTGCATGGAAATTTGGCGTTTTATATTACAGGCCTGTAATTCTTAGGAATAACTCACTTAAATCTGTCCAAACCAGAGTCTAGTAAACATCCCGAGTATGATAAAGTTCAAAAAACAAAATTATACATTATAATAAAATAAATAACGATAAAATAATTATAACAAATAATAATATAATAATAATAAAAGTGTTTTTCAGTGTTTGATGCCGAATTTCCCCACAAATCACTATCACTTAATTCTGCGAGTGATTCTAATTTATTATCGCTGTTTTTTAGCTGGTCTAAAACCACTTTTGACATAAAGGGACACTTTTTGGTTGCTATGGACAATCTCCAGTTTCCAGGCAGAAAAAAAAAGTTTTTATTATATAAAAGTGCATGCAGGACACTGGGCAGACCACTAGGGACAATGGGGGTGTGTAATTATTACATACAGTACTGTAATCTGTAAGATTACAGTGTACTGTATGTGTACTGTGTTTTAACTTTTTTGAATTTGGCGCCGATCTCCGTCCCCGTGCGTCGTAACGTTGCAGGGAACGGAGCTCGGCGGCACTCGGAAGTGTGTGAATCGAGCGAGGAAACAGCTCGATCACACAGCGGGGAAGCATCGCAGGATCCAGGGGACAAGGTAAGTAACTCCTGCCTGGATCACTGCGAAGCAGCCCGAGTCTGGCTCGGGGTTACCGCTTTTGGTGCTGAAATTTAATCCTGAGCCAGAATCGGGAATACCGCTAGGAAGGTTAAGACAGAGAGTGATCACATTTAGTATAACTGATGAGATATGTGCCTCCTTATTAACAAATGAGAACTAAGTACACATTTTCTTAGCTGGAAAAAAGAACATCCAAAAGGGTAAGCTGCAATTGTTACATTTGTTTAAAGTTTTTCTATGTGAATGTCACTAATAAAGCAGGTGTTATTCCAATTTGGCTGCAAAAGTGGAAATACCCCTTAACATAGTAAATACTAGTATGAACAAGATACAGGTACCATTTTGAAGCAGAAATTGGAAGGAACAATGCTATGCTGCCTAAAATGTCTCTATCACAGTCATTGACACACCTTTTTATTCTACATAGGATACATTGTACAGGGATAGACGGGTATCACTATGTGCATCAGCTCACAACAAAAGTGTCATATTTTTACTATTGGACGACGGGTTAATTCTAATTGCAATAGGTGTAAAAGTTGTGGGAGAGATAAAGCCAATCTTATCCATCTCTTATGGAGATGTCTAAACGTTTCTGCTACTGGTATGAAGTATACCCTACATTAAATACAGTATCTGGCCTTTCTTTAGAGTTTAACACCCTGGCAGGTATGCGTGGATATTCTGATACTTCCATTTTGGATCAATACTGTACAAATACTTTTAGTAGAGCACTTCCTTGCCCAAAAATTCATCTCTATAAAATAGATTTACCCAACTCTCCTACAATAGATACATTGTTTAGAGTGATGCATTACACCCACTCATTGGAAATTTTAACAGGCTGGGTTCACACTGGTATCACACGACTGTTGTAGGACTGTCATCCTACTCTGCCCTGCTACATGGGTCCTACATCGGTTCTACTTCCATCCGACTTGAATTAACAAGATAAGATTTTGCTCCAACTTTGAAATAGTCTTACTTGTCTTTTGACCAATCAAAGCAATCCCAGTGTGAGATAATTTCCTTTTACTGCTGCTGTAATTACCATGTCGGATGTCACAACAAGTCAGATGGTTAGGACAAAGATCTGACTTTGATCCAACTTCAATAATATTCAATGGGCTCAATTAGGACCAAAGTCATACCAAAGTAGTGCAGGAACCTTTTTCAAAGTCGGACCGACTTGTGTCGGACCAGTTTAGACGGCTCTCATAGGGAATCATTGATTTACACACGTCATGCGACATGTGCTCCCAAAGTCGGAGCGTATATCGCACCTGTGTGAACCAAGACAAAACAGATAGGGGCTGCCCATTGAAATTTCAGAAATTATTGTAACTATGGATTAGAAAGATAGAATAACTTCATGGTGTTGTCCCCCTTCCCCACTGCTATCCCTCTTCGGTTCACTAGCCCGCACCACATACCCTGGGTTCTGCCTGGTTTGGGTAAGATTGAAGAGTGTGGAAAATAGAGACCTGGTATATGATGTATTGCTCTTTGACAGCTACTATTCACATTGACTGTTGACTGTTGTCAATGTTCACATTGACTGTTGACTGTTGTCAATGTTCACATTGACTGTTGACTGTTGTCAATGTTCACGTTGACTGTTGACTATTCACATTGACTGTTGTTTTTGAACTTTGACCATGTACAGTCGGGCTAAAGATGAGATGCTAATATAAATCAAGTGTTAGCACCATCATTAATCTGACATTGTAACAACTTATTTAGGAAATATACCACATGAAATTATTATACAAAACAGATTTGTCAGCTTTTTTGCAATATTTGATAATGTAAGCATTGTTAAAATGAATATTATCATTATTAAAATAATATGAAAAACTATTTGTTTTAAAGCTTTGGCTTTTATAATACATAAAATAGATGTGTATAACACTTAACAACATTATACTATGCCATTGCATTCCATAACCAATTAGGCTGAATAATCAGAATTCAGGTTATTGTGCCCTTTGAAAAGAGAGAAAGAAGGCGAGAGACACAATGTTAAGCTAAATTGACAAATAGTATTTTTCTCACTTTCCTCCCACACAGAGCACTGGATTCTTATGTGGTTTAAACATAATTTACCTAGTAGCAGTTATTCAGATTTATTGGAACGAGGAGCCAGCCCCTCCTTGCTGTGTTTGTTTCCGCAGATAGATTCTATTCTCTACAGTGAAGCACAGTTGGCAGATTATTAGCTTTTTCGCTGACCTGCATAAATTGAGTTATTGGCCCTATCTGACTGAGGCAAAAAGGGAGGTGGAACAAAAGGTTAAAGCTCTACAGTATGAATGTACAGAGTATATAGATGAAGGCATTCCTCTTTAGACGAATGCTCCCAGGGTGTGCTGTAAAGCTGAAGGAACAAGGATCAGGGAAATGATTAGCCAACACTGAAGTGTTAGGAAGGAAGTAGTCATTTGAGTATACTCTATCCATGTTGGCAGAAAATTCTCTTCTAAGGATCAGCATGTTGCTCCTAAAAATTGTTTAATTTATATACCTTGACATGCACATTTCCTTATGACTACAGGTGTATAGTGGCCAAATTACACACTTATTGTTTAATATATTTCACCTTAAAGTGCATTAAGATAAAAAACCTTCTGTGTGCAGCAGCCCCCCTCAGCCCCCCTAATACTAATCCAGATCCAGCAATGTTGCATCAGTGTCTCGGCTGCCCAGGACTCCCCTCCTCACTGGCTGAGACAGCAGCGTAGCGCCGTTGTCATTGCTGCTGTCAATCAATGTCAGTCAGGCAATGAGAAGAGAATTGGGGTGTGGCCGGGCCGCAGCTCTGTGTCTGAATGGACACAGGGAGCTGTGGCTCGGCTTAGGTGCCCCCATAGCAAGCTGCTTGCTGTGAGGGCACTCAGCAGGAGGGAGGGGCCAGGAGAACAGAAGAGGGACCCTTAAACCATTACACAGAGCAGGTAAGTATGACAAGTTTGTTATTTTTAACAAAAAAAAACAAAACAGACTTTACTATCACTTTAAGTAAACTAACTCTATTGTAGAAATAGGTTTTCTACACAGCAACCTGTAGGCAGCTACCATTCAACTTCTTTCTAGCTTGAATGTTTTCAAATTATTTAAGATTCTGTTATAAATATATTTTGCTACAAGTTTGACCACTGAAAAATACCCTTTATACTTTTTATTATTACAGAATAAAGCAAGTACAACAATATACAATAAATCAATTGATGATAAATTTACCTCCCGGGACAGTGTTTTTTTGTTATTTTTGAATAAGTGACTTGTCAAAAAGTGTGTGTTTTTTTTTCACTACTCACATTCTTTTTTGTGAATAACTAAGGGTACTGTGTACTCATTTCTCATTTACGCAGGGAGGGGGGGTGTCAACTTGGGTCCCCCCATGCCTGCAGACCCCTACAACCACCAGTCCAGGGTTGAGGGGAAGAGGCCCTTGTTCTCACCAAAACACAGGGACAGGAACCCCCTGCCAAAGCACCCTGGTCAAGTACACTCTACATGCTTAGAGCACAGGGCTTCGTATGGTTCAGGAAAGGGGGGGGCTACAATGCTCACCCCCCCCCCCACCCCCCTCATCCCCCCTGCCAAAGGACCCTGGTCAAGTACACTCTACATGCTTAGAGCACAGAGCTTCGTATGGTTAAGGTAGGGGGGGGGCTACAATGCTCACACCCCCCCCCACCAACCTCATCCCCTGGTCTGTATTTTTGGGGGGAACCCCACGCCATTTTTCTGTGTGTGTGTAGGGTCCTCCATTAACTTCTATATCTGATATATCTATATATAACATCTAATATAGATGAAGGGAATTCCCAGCTGTTTGTTTACAAACAGTAGCAAGCAGCCGGGAACTGTCATTCACCAGTAATTTAACCACTTCCTTACTGGGCACTTAAACCCCCCTCCTGCCGAGACCAATTTTCAGCTTTCAGCGCTGACGCAATTTGAATGATGATTGCGCGGTCATACAACACTGCACCCAAATGACATTTTTATCATTTTTTTTCCCACAAATAGAGCTTTCTTTTGGTGGTATCTAATCACCACTGCGGTTTTTATTTTTTGCGCTATAAACAAAAAAAGAGCGACAATTTTGAAAAAAAAAACACAATATTTTTTACTTTTTGCTATAATAAATATCCCAATTTTTTTTTTCTTTTTTTTTTCTTTTAGTTTAGTCTGATACGTATTCTTCTACATATTTTTGGTAAAAAAAAAATCGCAATAAGCGTTTATTGATTGGTTTGCGCAAAAGTTATAGCGCCTACAAAATAGGGGATAGATTTATGACATTTTTATTTTTAATTTTTTCCACTAGTAATATCGGTGATCTGCAATTTTTGTCAGGACTGCGATATTGCGGCGGACACATCGGACACTTTTGACACTATTTTGGGATCATTCACATTTATACAGCGAACAGTGCTATAAAAATGCACTGATTACTGTATAAATGTGACTGGCAGTGAAGGGGTTAACCACTAGGGGGCGGGAAGGGGTTAAATATGTTCCCTCATGAGTGATTCTTACTGTGGGGGGAGGGGACTGACTGGGGGAAGTGACCGATAGTTGTCCCTATGTACAAGGGACACACCATCAGTCCCCTCTCCCTAGCAGGACGTGGATCTCTGTGTTTACACTCAGAGATCCACGTCCCTGGCTCTGTGACAGCCGTTCGCGGGTACCTGGCGGACATCGCGGCCGCCAAGCACGCGCATCGGCACCCACGTGACACAGCGGGCACAGCTCTTCCGCGATGCGCGCCGCCGCGGGCGCGCATTGCGGAAGTAAACAAGAGGACGTCCTGGGGACGTCCACCCGGCAGTTCAGGTCCGCGCTGCAGCCGTCTTTCGGCTATAGCGCGGATCTGAACTGGTTAAATGACATTTTTTGTGAAGGCTGTATACATCGTACAGATGTGGCACTTCACAGACAAGTTTAGGGCATTGCCCAGGCATGTTATTTAACCACTTCAGCCCTGGAAGGATTTACCCCCTTAATGACCAGGCCATTTTTTGTGATACGGAACTGCGTTACTTTACCTGACAATTGCGCAGTCATGCAACACTGTACCCAAATAAAATTAATGTCCTTTTTTTCCCACAAATAGAGCTTTCTTTTGGCGGTATTTCATCACCTCTGCATTTTTCATTTTTTGTGCTATAAACAAAAAAAGATCAACAATTTTGAAAAAAACAACAATATTTTTTACTTTCTGATATAATACATATACCAAAAAATATATACCGTATATACTCGAGTATAAGCTGAGTTTTTCTGCCCCTTTTTTTAGGGTGAAAATTACCCCCTCGGGTTATACTCGGGTCATGTTTTAACTTACTTGTCTCCAGTGTGGTTTCGGCAGTCACTCCGTCTCCGTATCGCGGCGCGCACTCCCGCTGTGTCCCGATGTGATTATCTCCCACTCACCATGTATTTCTCCCGCTGACAAAGCCGTCGCTGCCGTAACTCCTGCCCATGCCGTGACGCTGCTGTGCACTAGGATTGGCTGCTGGGACTGCCATGTCCAAGCAGCCAGTGATCATTGTGGCTCCTCCCGGCTTCCCGTCCGCATATTTCTTAGATACTTCTGCAGCGGGCGGGAGTCGGAAGATAAAACAGAGCGGAAGTGAGGAAAGAAATAAAGTACAGTACAGTACATTAATGTGGACACTCTGATTTTACATTGATGGGACACTCTGATTATCAGAGTGTCCCCATCAGTCTTTTATCAGTGTCCCCATCAGTGTTTTATCAGAGTGTCCCCATCAGTGTTTTAACAGTGTCCCCATCAGTGTTTTATCAGTGTCCCCGTCAGTGTTTTATCAGTGTCCCCGTCAGTGTTTTATCAGTGTCCCCGTCAGTGTTTTAACATTTTCCCCATCAGTGTTTTAACAGTGTGTCCCCGTCAGTGATTTATTAGTGTGTCCCCGTCAGTGATTTATCAGTGTGTCCCCGTCAGTGTTAATTAATGTAATTTTATTGGTAACTATTTTTATTTTTGAAATTTACCGTACCAGTAGCTGCTGCATTTCCTACCCTAGGCTTATACTCGAGTCAATACGTTTTCCCATTTTTTTGTGGTAAAATTAGGGCCTCGGCTTATACTCAGGTCGACTTATACTCGAGTATATACGGTATATAAAAAAAAAATGTATTCATCAGTTTAGGCCAATATGTATTCTTCTACATATTTTTTGTAAAAAAAATCCCAAAAAGCGTATATTGATTGGTTTGAGCAAAAGTTATAGCGTCTATAAAATAGGGGATAGATTTATGGCATTTTTCTTTTTTTTTACTAGCAATGGCGGCGATCAGTGATTTTTAGCGGGACTGCGACATTGCGGCGGACAGATCGGACACCTAGCTGACATTTTTGTGGGAACCAGTGACATTATTAAAGTGATCAGTGCTAAAAATATGCACTGACATTGTACTAATGACACTGGGCGATCAAGGGGTTAAATGTGTTCCCTGTTTGTGTTTTCTAACTGTATGGGGACTGTGTGACTGGGAAAACACACAAATCCGTCTTTCATGCTTAGCAGGAAGACAGATCTCAGTGTCATCCCCTGACAGAACGGAGATCTGCCTTGTTTACTTTGGCAGATCCCCATTCTGTCTCTGCAGGGAACGATCATGGGTGGCCGGCCGACAGAGATTCCCCCGGACCCGCTGATTGGATCCCCCGTTGGCCAATAGGAGAGCGCGCCCACAAAAGCTAGTGCACGAATCGCAGTTCCAGTGATTTGCGCAACCGAGCCATCTTGCCGCAGTACATTTGCTGTGGGTGGTCGGCAAGTGGTTAAAGGAATTTTGCATTTTTAATGTTGCTCTTTAAGCATAATACAAAAATTGCTGCTATCCCTGCCAAACAGAAATTTTAGCAACTTTTTTTTTTTTGCTTTGGCAGTGCTGTGCTCAGCCCCCATTGCCATTTGTTTGACAATGTTGTGCCTATTAGCCTGAAAGAGGCTAGTTTTTAATATTTGACTCACATTGACTTCGATGGGGATCGGATTTGGTACCCAAACATCAGTAATGTTGGTGAACCCTCCCTGAACCTGCATTCGAGTCATCACTAGTTCTCATTTATACAGGTCATGGTATAGCTAGTAATAAATAGTCACATTCAGCAAGATTTGTTCTGTTCTTGTATGTTGGTCTCTAGAGAGACCTTTCAATTTGACCCCAGTTAACAGTGTAATCAACATTACAGAACAAGTCCAGTTGAATGGGATGACTGCTACCAGCTGTGAGATGCCTGAAAATCTATTCACCAAGCCCACATCCCACTCTACAGTGTCTGTGGGGTTCATTTAGGCCCCTTTCACATGGGACGGATCCGTGATGATCCGCCCCGTGAACCTCCGCTTGCTCAGCAGGGATCGCTCCGATGACAGGGCGGTCCCCAAACATTGTGCAGGGACCACCCTGTCAGATCTCTGCTCTCCCCTATGGGGGGATCGGATGAACACGGACCGTCTGTCCATGTTCATCCGATCCACTCTGCAGACGGATTGAAAGATAGGATTTTCCTCCGTCTGCAGAATCGGAGGATTGCGGACCCGGATGAGATCGAGTGTCAGCGGATGTTCATCCGCTGACACCCGCTATCTCATAGGGACCAATGTATGTCCCTTTTTCATCGTAAATGGATGGATGAAAAAGCGGACATACGGTCCGCATGTGTGAAATCGGCCTTACTAAAACTGGAAAGTGCAAAATCTGGGGCAGCCGTGCATGGTAGCCAATTAGCTTTTAACCACAGCTTGTTCAATTAAGCTTTTGCACTCTCTCATTTTAGTAAATCAACCCCTGTATGTCTAGTTTAATAAATAATGTTCATAAGAAATTATTACCTTGAGTGGCTCTAAGGCTGGATTCACACCTATGCATATTTAGTGCTTTTTGCATTTTGCAGATTTGCACTACAGAACGTATTCCATAGGAAACCATGTTAAATGGACTGTGTAGCACAAATCTGCAAAAAGCACTAAAAATGCATAGGTGTGAATTAACCCTAAAGCCAGGAATATAATTCACAAAGCAAATCTCTTGCTTACTACAGTGCAACAAAATTAGCAGCTGAAGTGAAGCTACTGCTAGAGTCCATATTTAAAATATACAATACTGCTGACACAATGCTTTTAAAACTTCAGGCTGGATTCACACCTATGCATTTTTAGGCTCGATTCACATCTATGCATGTTGCTTTTGAGCGTTTGTGCAGTGCTTTTTGCGGTGCTTGCCGCGTTTTTCGACACACGTTTTTACCGTGATTTTGTGTTTTTTTTACACTGTATATAGCTGGTTGCTAAGGAGGGGGCCGGGAAGCCGGCTGCTGCTTCCTTAACAACCGATGAGTCATCAATTTTCAGCAGAATTCCCGCTGAATGTAAAAAAAAAAGAATTGCCAGCTAAAAAAAAAAAATTGAGAAAAAAAACAGTGACCCAAGGGCCTGGTATGGACCAGGGGGGGACCCCCCTACACCAAAATTTTAAAAAAATGGAGTGGGGGTCCCCTCAAAATCCATACCAGACCCTTATCTGAGCATGCAGCCCGGCAGGTCAGGAAAGGGAGGGGACGAGCGCGCCCCCCCCCGAACCATACCAGGCTGCATGCCCTCAACATGGGGGATGGGTATTTTGGGGCAGGGGGGGCTCTGGAAGCCCGCTGACAACTGATGACTCATCGGTTGTTAAGGCACCCTCCTTAGCAACCAGCTATATACAGTGTAAAAAAAAGAAATAAAAAAAAACTGCAAACCGCAGCAAAATCGTGGGAAAAATGCGGTACTTGCGTTTTGGATGTGGGTCTATTGAATTATATTACATGCAAAACGCTGCATTTTGCGGGAAAAAAGTCCCCGACCCTTTCCAAAAACGCAGAGGCACAAAAATGCATTGATGGTTCACATCAATGCATTTTTGTGCCTCTGCGTTTTTGGAAAGGGTCGGGGACTTTTTTCCCGCAAAATGCAGCGTTTTGCATGTAATAACATAGGAACCCATGTTAGAAAATTTCCCTGCATTTCTGCAGATTTGCACTACAGTCCATTTTACATGGTTTTCTATGGAACACGTTCTGTAGTGCAAATCTGCAAAATGCAAAAAGCACTAAAAATGCATAGGTGTGAATCCAGCCTAAGGACATCATGTCAAAAATGTGCTGAGAGGGCTGTAAGGCTGGATTCACACCTATGCAGTTTTAGTGGTTTTTGCATTTTGCAGATTTGCACTACAGAACATGTTCCATAGGAAACCATGTTAAATGGACTGTAGTGCAAATCTGCAAAATGCAAAAAGCACTAAAACTGCATAGGTGTGAATCCAGCCTAAGGGCTGGTTCACACCTATGCATTTTTTTGTTTGTTTTCAGTTTTGTAGAAACACACTATGGTCCAACATGGTTTCCTATGGGTCACGTTCACATCTATGCATTTTATGGAAAGGGCCAGGGACCAGCAGGTTGTGTTTTTGGTTCCATAGACTTCAATGGGTCAAAAACGTGTATTGAAAAATGCAACATGCACCTGGAGTATGCATCAACTGGAACATGCATAGGTATGAACCACATAAACTCAGCAGCCTGCAGTGATGTCTGCAGGTTTTGCACCTGCTCAGAAGGACGGAACCTGTGAACAAGACCTGAGACTACTATTTCTGTACCCTGTAGTCTGTTAACTATTTTCATTCTTCTTAAAGTAGCAGTAAACGTGAAAAAAAATAAAAACTCCCTGCAAGCTTAAGGCATAATGTGCTAGTATGCTGGCACCGCTGCAGAGGTTTCCATCTTAACCCGGTCTTCCTTCTGGGTTCACGGGCTGCGTCTGCTTGAATGGTCCATGACGTCACTCCTGCGCATGCATGCGGGAGTCAAGGCCGCGAGACAGTCAAGGGCGCGGCTGCTTTTCACTAGAATATCTCCTAAATGGTACACGTTTAGGAGATATTTATTTTACCTACAGATAAGCTTTATTATATGAGAGTTTACTGGCACTGTAATTGTGTTGATGTCAGTTATACTTTACTGTAGAGAGACTTAAACTATATTTATTATTAGATTCCTTGGGGTCATTGTAAATGAACTTAAAGCGGTAGTAAAGCGCAAGGCAATGTCATAATGTGCTAGTATGCATCACATACTAGCACATTATGGGAAACTTACCTTAAAACAAATCCCTCCAGTGACGCGCTGTCACTCCTGAAGGTGCATCCATCTTCACCCGGTCTTCCCTCTGGATTCGGAACTCCAGGAAGGAATAACACGGTATGCTTTCCCTTCAGAGCACATGTACCGGTGACGTCACCAGCTGCATCAAAAGTAAATGTCTCCTAAACGGTGCACATTTAGGAGATATTTACTGTACCTATAGGTAAACCTTACTATAGGCTTACCTATAGGAAAAAGTCATGCATGTGAGTTTACTCCCACTTTAAGATGATCAGTGCCAGGTAATTCTAGATCTCTATCAGATCTAATAATTTAATTCAGAGTCTAAGCACCATAGCACTAGAGTGTCATTTCTTTGAAATAACATGCTTTAAATATGCTTGAGGGATGCTGCAAACTTGCTTGTGAAGTGGTGCAGCTAAAGGCTCTACACAGGCAAAAGTGATATTTATGAAGAACATATACCAGACCTCTATCATAGATGAGAGGGTCTCATGAGGATTGTAAGGTTGACCCCACAAAAAAGGCAACCTTGGATCTTGGATAGTAAAACCTGAAGGGCTGTCATCAAACTTTTCCATCCAGTGTTTGTGTTACCTATTCGATTCCATCCAGTATTATTTCAGACCATGGATCTAACCATCAGTTATTTTAGCCTTTTGATCTGTCATTGACATACTGTTTATACTGGACTTCTCCCCCTTCATGTGTTTCTTGGAGCCATACACACACACACACGAGAACACGTATTTATAAGTGAACTGGCCACCCATTTACAACTGTATTTCGAAGCCCCTTTTTGAACCCATAAGTTCCATATTAAGGGGTTCATACAGCACTTTTCAGGCCACTACACAAGCTAACGGGCTTATATGTGAATGATGTATGGGTGAGCTGTATGAATGAAGCTGCTGCATTTATTTTAGACAACGTTGTCCGTTTTTAAATTCCCTTGCTTGGGTGTTGGTGGTGAATTTTTTTAATACAGATTTTTGTACTATTATGAGTTTGCATTAAAGGGGTTGTAAAGGTTCATTTTTTATTTTCCAAATAGGTTCCTTTAAGCTAGTGCATTGTTGGTTCACTTACCTTTTCCTTAGATTTCCCTTCTAAATTATTTTTTTTCTTTGTTTTCTTTGTCTGAATTTCTCACTTCCTGTTTCTCCTCACTAAACTTCACACCATCATCCGAGTGGTGTTTAGTCAGCCAGAACAGCTTTCTGAACAGCTTACTGAGGAGGAACAGGAAGTGAGAAATTCAGACAAAGAAAACAAAGAAAACAAAAATTTAGAAGGGCAATGCACTAGCTTAAAGGAACCTATTTAGAAAATAAAAAACAAACCTTTACAACCCCTTTAAAGATCCCTTATAAGCTGCTTAGTCCATGGTAATTACTAACTAATTGGGGTTCTTCCTCACCTGTCTGTTTTAGTAAAACCACCAATAAATGAATTACTTCCATCTGCAGCCAGAGGTTTGCTTTGGGGGGCAGGCAAAACTCTTGAATAAATTGCCCGTCTACCCTCCTGCAAAGACAAAGCGTTCTTGTTTAGGCAGCAAATGCAAAGTCCATCTCCACACAAATCAGATCACATGAGTAACTTGCGGTTTTTCATTCTTTCAGATGTACCTCTCTAGCCGTAAGGTGTAAAAAGGAATGGATAATTAGGTCAATAGTGTTTTGTGCACCGCAGGATAGAATACTGATCCAAACATTGAACCAGGTTACCCACAATTATAATTACACCACTAAAAAATCCAGTAAATGATCTATGCCTGCAGGCTTTATCGATAGCTGAAATACCACTTTTTCAATACAGCGCAAAAGAAGGGTTTTTCACTGCTGCCGCTATCTTTCATGCAGCCCCTAACTACTGTGCTATAGAATGACACATAATATATTGTCAGGCTGATGAACCTAGGCTTGCATAGTAAATGTTCCACAGCCATAGATCACATAGTATCTACTTTCAACCTACATTAACCTGAAAAATCCAATAAAGTAGCCTGGCTGTCCTCCTTGTGGTTTTAATCCTGGTGCATTTTAATTTAATTAGTCATTGAATTCCATTTAATTTAGCTTTTCAGAAAACTGACCATGGACAGGCTGTCATTGACCTCTTAACTACAGCATCATCTCTGAGGCTCCAGCAAGAATGAATGACATCAAATATTGCAGTTAATTGTAAGTAGCCTACCTATATCTCTTAGGGAGACCTTTCAATTTGACCCTAGTGACAATATAATTTATAAGAACCGCGTTTGATATAGAAACCTTTGCTAAGGCTTAAACTAATTGACCTAAAAGTACTATCATGATGTGTTGTCTCCTGGGGATGACATTATTGCATCTGTTAAGCTGCCTGCTGGTTTCACAGGAATAGAGAGAAATTTCAACACAGGACCAAAAAATGAAATACATTATTTTAACATCTATCATGCAGATCAACAATGATCAATTTCAGCTGGAAAAAAAAGGCAGTAAAATGAATAGCTTTAATCTCAGAAGTGGGTTTATAGCTGGTTAAGCCAGGATTATCTGTAATTCTGGAGATCACGTTATCTTTAATATTATAGTACCCTATTAAAAAATAGCTCAATGACTTTTAAAGATTCTGAGCCATTGAGTTTATTGCTACTAGGTTACAATAATATAATCCATCCAGTTTAACTGTATATCATGTTTCCTGTATTGGCTATTGCCATATTATCAATTTTTGACACAGTAGGAAGTATAGTGTGCAACATGTAAGCTTAACAACGCACAAGATGAATAATCATGTTCATGTCTATTCCTACAGAGGTATTACCACCAAGGGAAACAGCCACATCTTTCCACCTGACAGCTGTTTGCATTTTATTGTGCGTTTATGGTATAATAAAATATGATGAATTGGATGGCTCAGGAGGTGGACTGCTGCAAATTCAGCTATTCTTACCATGCAGATAGATATTCTTTTAGAATACCTTTTAGAATATAGGATTGTCCTGTAAAGCTTTGCTCTCAGATTAACTTTTTACAGGTCATTGTAAACTGCTGTGTTGCAATATGCAAGATATAGTTGCTATGAGTTACTATATATTTATTAATATGTCTATCAGCTTAACTAAAGCAACAACACACACAAGGATTTAGTAAAAGATGCATGTTCACAGTATCACTTAAAAACGGTGGCAATTTAAATTACCATAGCTGAAAAAGGTTTATTATAACTATTTTAACTAAAAAGTACAATATTAGTAGTGAAATTACTAAGCAATAAACACAGTGCTGCAATGGGACAGCAGCCAGCAACACATCAGCAACTTTCCATTTTAACATGCAAAGGTACTGCCATCAACATTCAAAATATGGGTGAAATACAGATTGACCAATGGCATTTTCCTCGGGTGAGTCCTCTGCTGTCTCAGTGAAAATAGACTTTAGTATTCAGTAATCTGCAGTGGCATGTGGTTAGTGACCCCCATATAATAAAGGGGGCTTCTAGATTCCAATAAAGTCCCTGCCCACAGACCCCCACAACCACCAGGCCAGAGTTGTGGGGAAGAGGCCCTTTTCCTCAGCAAAATGGGAACAAGATGCTCTGTTGGGGGTTCTCCCCCTTGCAATGAACCCCCATGTTGAGGGAATGTGACCCAGTATATTTAAGGAAGGAGGCCCACACTTGTTTCCCTCTTTTCCTGGTCTGCCACACTTTTTTCCTTGATTTTTGTGTGGGACGCCTCCTTAAAATCTATACCATACATTGCACAGATGCACCACTTCACAGTCAGGGTAAGGGCAACCCCCAGGCATGTTATTTTAAAGAATTTAAAATGTTTACTGTTTCACTTTAAGCATTACTAAAATTGCTGCTCCATCCAAACCAAACAGAATATTTAAAAAAAAATGTTTTGCTTTGGCACATGGTCCCCTGGGCAGTGCCCAGCTCCCCATGCTATATTTAATTGTCAGTCCCATTAAAAAAAATGTCCATTACTGTTTTTTTAACATTCGGCTCCTATTAACTTCAATGGGGTTCGCATTCAGAACCTGAATTTTATCAATGTTCACCAAGCACCTTTTAAGCACCTTTGGGGAAGTGACTGATGTGAATGTACAATATATGGAAAGAGATGTGTACATTCTAAACTGTCCATGCTATATAATGCTATATACAGTAAATACCTGTAATGAAAAATAAATGCTGGATGCCTTTCTAAATGCACAAAATATAAGTAGCTAATAACATTTATAGGCTATAGTAACAGAGATGATTGATCCTTGGTATAATTGACTGCCTTAAGACAGGAGTGTCACACTCAATTTCATTGTGCGCCGCATCAGCATTATGGTTGTCCTAAAATGGCCCGTTGTATCTGTCGTACTATATAAACTTATGCAGTTTTTTTTTCTTCAGAGAATAGGTGCAGAAACACACCCATGCCCCCCACTGAACCTGCATACAGAGTGCAGTGTTGAGGAGTGTGCTACATACAGAGATCAGGGTTTAAGGGTTTGCTATGCACAGTGTGCAGCAATCAGCTCTCTTTCAGAGGCTGTTCACATCTCACTCCTCCTGGGTGCAAGGGCCACATGAAATGGTCAGGAGGGCCGGATTCAGCCCGGAGGCCTTGTGTTTGGCACATGTGCCTTAAAGGAGTTGTAAAGGCAGAAGATTTTTTTATCCTAATGCATTCTATGCATGCATTAGGATAAAAAACCTTCCATGTGTAGCAGCCTCCCCAGTACCCCCTAATTACTTACCTGAGCCCCATCTTTTTCCAGCGATGTCCACAAGTGTCTTAGCTGTCCGGGACTCTCCTCCTGATGACAGCAGCGGTGCCATGGACTCCCTCGGCTGTCAATCAAAGTCAGTTAGCCAATCAGAAGAGATAGGGCTGTGTCAGGACTCCATGTCTGAATGGACAGACAAAGCTGTGCCTCAGCTCGGGTGCCCCCATAGCAAGCTGCTTGCTGTGGGGGCACTCGATAGGAGGGAGGGGCCAGGAGCAGCGAAGAGGAACCCGAGAAGAGGAGGATCCAGGAGTGTGCTCTGTTTAAAACCAACTGTACATAGGAGGTAAGTATGACATGTTTGTTATTTTATTTTTTAAACAAGACTTTCTAATCACTTTAAGGGGTCAGGAAGGAATTTTTTTCCCCCTGTTGGAGAAAACTGAACCATGCTCTACAAGGTTTTTTTTTTTTTTGCTATCATCTGGGTCAACTGTAGGAGGTTCTGTTTACGGAGGTTTCCTAATTATTGATTCATTTTCTCTATTGGTTCAATTTCATTGTTGGGTCTTTTTTCAAACTATGTAATTATTTGTAAAAAAAAAATTAGCGTGGTCACCATAGCAAGGGGGTGAGGGTAAATCAATTGATGATGTTTATGAAAGCTTTATAAAGGAAATTAATCCTTTAAAAATTCAGGTTCCTTGAGAAACATTCTACACCATGTCTGAACTTTTATACTGATGAGAAATACACAGTTTCAGATCTAACACAAACATAAAAATGATAATGGTAGTAGGTTTTAAAAGCACAAAAGCAAAACAAAAACACTCTTTAGTTTTCTTTGAAGAAACACCATAAGTCTATGACCATTTAATTGCAGCAATTTCTATTGTGTATATCCCATATGACATAGAGTAGAAAAGTAATGGCTTATTTTTCCTCCTTGGTATAAACTGAGCCTGTTTGGGCAACCTTCCAATATCATATTGATCTGTATCAACCACTTGTCTTCCAAATGAGTGTCCTTCATGGGCGGCCCTATTAATGCAATAGCAACAGTCAGACAGAAGGCTAAACACAGAGGCTTATAGATAACATTGCATGCAGCCAAGCTTCTGCTGACAAGTAGCGTTTTGTATTACACACTGCTGAAGTCAACAGTCAGTGCACTCTGTTCTCATTATTTGCATGATTGGACACGGCAGCTGACTAAATCGGGTTGCGACTATTAGAAAATCCCTTGATTAGGATATAGTAGGGCCATTTTCTGCTGTGGCACCAATAATTCATTTTTTCACCTCCATTATACAAAGGCTGAGTGTGGTAAAGTAATGAAGTGCCTCCCACTGAACTTTTTGCTACAGGCCTGCTAATTCCCATAAACAACATTTGTTTATATTAGTGCTAATGGTTAAGGACATAAGATCTGTTTTAGGCATGATATGCACATCTCTGCTAAGTTACAATATAATGTTGGCAGCTTGTTGTGTTGGTGGCATTAAAGCATATTTAAAGGCAAAAGATTTTTTTTTTTTTAATTGAGTAGAAATAGGTTAGACCTTCCATCGGGATTTTGTTGTTGTCTGTGAAACGGGGATTCACCCCCTGTTAGTGAGGGGAAAACTTTCAATTTTAAATCTAAATGTTAAAGTTGTCCCCAAAAAAAAGAGCAGTATTAAACACAAAAACTAAATTGTAGTATATTAAACTTTACCAATTCTTAAATGCGGTAGCAGCATTAAAGTGTTACTATACCCACAACAGTAAAATCAGTCAGTATATTCAGTAAAACATGCTTGTTATAGTCACTGTGGAACCTTAAGGGGTTAATCCTGTGCATTGTGTAACAAGGCTGTTTGATCATGTCTTCTCTGATCCTCCCCTTCTTCCACAGTGCCCAAACCATCTACTGATAGAACAGAGCCTTAGGGGAAAGCTGCACATGCTCAGTTTGGCATGTATTGCTTGAGAGTTTTTTCTTGGGAGAGTGCATGTGATCAGCGCAGGGCCCATGGGCACTGTTTAGACAGAGGGTCAGGGGTCATGCAGCCTTATAGGACAATCAGGGGAAAATGAAAACTCCTCCTACAAGATTTAACCAGACATTGATAGAATTCACAAGACTGCTATATACTGCTGATGAGAAAAGCTATATTTACCGGTTTATATTTACTAAAATGATTTAATTTCCATGTTCTGTGTACTGTGGGAGACCAGATATAGGGAATGCAGGATTCTGGCTTTAGTAACATTATAATTTCCTTTTTTAGATTTTTTTCCCTTTATTTGTATCTGGTGATCTAGCCAGTAAGTTTGTTTAGACAGACTATTTACCACTGACGGGTGCTTACAATGATCAGCTATACATTCAAATATGCTGCAGAAACTGCTTATGCGTGAGCTACCCTCCCCCCAGATTGCCAATTCTGCTGTCCAAGGGTCGCTCCAATACTACTCCATCCAGAGTGGGGCCATCCTAAGGCAGGAAGTATTTACTGGCTGGATCACCAAGTCAAAAAAAGAAAACAAAAACATAAAAAAAAAAAAATGCAGCCACCACATTTAAAGTGATTGTAAACCCTTACATATACCTAGTGAAGTGTTTGCAGCCCTCTGTTTTCTATAGCCGTTCAAAATGGTGAATTTAATCTGCTTGTCTGAGCTGTTAGAAAGCAGAGGGCGTCTTGGATCGCTTCAGGAGCTCGGTAACCTAGTCTATAGAGATCCTCGGGCGTATTCTGACCTTCCACATCCCACTAGAATGACACTTAGGGCCTGGAAGGTGGCTAGGCATAGATTTCTATGTCCGAACAGGTGGTCCCCCAGTAGCCCACTTTAGGGTAATCCAAATCTCCATAATTTTTGCTCCCTACCGGATCCTCAAGTTTGGGCCAGGTGCCGAGTCAAAACTCTGAAAGATATTTTCTCTGCAGGAGCCCTGCTTCCCTTCTCTGCACTCAGGGTTACATTCAAATTGTCCCATTGAAGAACTTCCAGCTCAGGAATCTATATCTAAATCACTGTCTGCTCTTTACCTGGCCTTGCTAAGTGTAGACTCCCCTTAGATGGAAAGGCTATGGGATCTATGGGAAGCTGACCTTTCTGACCTGGTTAGGGAGGACTGGGAGGACTGTTTGGAAGATAGAACCAAATTGTTAATTTCCTCATGGGACAAGTTGATTCAGGGAAAGTTCTTACACAGGGTTTACTATACCCCCCAGAGACTGCGCAGAATCTACCCTCAGAGGTCACAGGAATGCCCTGAAAGTGTTGTCGCATGTTTACATATGTTTTGGAGTTGTCCGAGGGTAGCTCGGTTTTGGAGAGCAGTGGTTGAACGTATTATCTATCGTCTTCAGCTGACTCTCCCAATATCTCCGAAACTTGCATTGTTGGGAATCCATAGTGATGAGCAGAGGCCTAGATGCACTAAACTGTTGATAGCTTATTTGCTGTATTATGCCAAGAGGGAAATCATTCTCAAGTGGAATGCCCGTTCCCCTCCCTCTGTAGGTTCTTGGGATAAATCTATTAATACTGTTCTTCCTTTGTACAAATTGACTTACATTAACAGGAATTGCCTAGAAAATTTAACAAGGTGTGGCAGCCATGGACGGCTTAGGCAGAGGGGTTCCTCTCCCTGATGCCTTGGTCCTGCTGCTGGTTTGGCTGCAATACCTTTCTTGTCTGCTCTAGTTGGAGCAATGGCTTGGGTACCGCTTCCCTTATGAGTTTGTACCTTTAGTTCTATATATGACTGTTTCAATAAGCTGGACTTTAAGTCCTTAATAATGTCCGTGTGTGATGTATTTTTTGATTATGTCCATGATACTGGTCTTGTACCATGCCTCTGTTTCAATAAAAACAAACATTGTGTTTTAAAAATAAATAAAGCAGGAGATGGGAATCTGAAGTAACATCCGCAGATCTCAATGATGAGAGAGCTGATTGGAGGGGAAGGGACAACCTCCCCCTTCACACAGCACACAGGAACAGAGCTGAGGCTGTCAATCACAGACTGCGTGCTGGAACTTCCTCCACTGCCACCTATTTATCTCTTGGTGTCAGGAAAACCTATCAGAAGTGACTCATGCAGATAGCAGAGGAATAAAACAGCAGAGAGAAATGACACTTAGTGCTTTGGATTGAGATTGTGAAATACACACTATAAATGGATATTGTCAGGAAAGGCACATTCCTGTATGCAGGCGCAGAACAATAAGGAGCTCTGTTCCCGGCCAACATGCGGGTGCGCATGCACACACACGTCCACATAGGCGCCAGGCGGGCTATTTAAGCTGCACTATTGCCTTGAGTCATTGCGGTTTGGTCAATTACATTCCCTGGGAATCTCATACACGTTCCTGTGTTGACTACCGACTGCTCCTTCTGCTTATCTGCCTGCTGTTATTGACCCTGGCCTGACTCCTGACTATTCTCCTGCCTGCTGTCTATGCCTGACCTGCCTGCTTGTTGCTGACCTGGACTGCCTGACTCTGCTTATGAACTTTATCCATCTGAGTCTGCTGATCTGAGCCAGTCTCCTGCTCCAGTCCTTCTGCCAGTGAGCACCCGGTCTTCCCTGCTGTTCCTGGACACACAGCCTATTTATCAGCATCTGTCAAAGGAAGACCACTCTGTGTTGTGGTGGCAGCTGGGCATAGAGATGAGCGAAAGAAAGATAGACAACGCTCATCTCTATGCCCTAGGAGGACCGGAGCGATGTCATGACATAATTTCTGGTTCCGGCCACATGTAAACAAGGCCATTTGTTTTAACGCAAAAGATCAAAAAACATTTTTTTTTTTTTTTTTACTTTTGCTTTTAAAGGTAGAGGAGAGATTTTGGGTCATTTTTGATTTTTTTTTTAAAGGCACAGTGTAAAAATAAAAAAACTATTTAATAAAAAAATAAAAAAATGTTTAAAGCGTGGAGTGGTGAACACATACATAGGTCATGCCCACATATTTAAATGGTGTTCACACCACACATGTGAGTCTGAGCGAGAGCAATAATTCTAGCACTAGATCTCCTGTGTGACTCTTTTTACAGCGACGCCTATGGAGATTTTTAAGTACAGTAGTTTGGTGCCATTTCACAAGCGTGCAAAATTTTAAAGCATGACATGTTATCTATTTACTTGGCATAACATCATCTTTCAGATTATACAAAAAAATGGGGGCATATATTGGGTTTTGTTTCTTTTTAACATTCGTTAAAAAAAAAAAAATCCCAAAAAATTGCGTTTGAAAAACTGTGTGACAAAATGTGTGTGTGCTGGAAAAATGTGTGAGAAAAACTGTGTGAGAAAAACAACCGCCATTTTATTCTCTAGGTTCTCTGCTAAATATATATATATATATATATATATATATATATATATATATATATATACATAATGTTGGAGGATATAATGGGAGTCTAAGTAGTTTTCTAGCAAAAAATACAGATTTAGGCCTGGTCAACAAGTTCTTAATTTTCTTTCATAAGTAAGAGAAAATCTCTCCAAAGTGAGATGAAATCTCTTAGATAATTATCACTGGAACAAGTATACCCATATGAAGATTTCCCCTCCCCTTCTAAATTTGCCCTTACTTTCTGTTCCCTAACAATGATCACGAAGACAAATAGAGAGGGTGAATCTCTGTATTGGGATACAGAACTGCTAAAAACCCCCTCTATCAAAGAAAAAAAGGTCTAGCTAGAAACTCCTAGTTTTAGATAGGAAAATGAGCAGGAAATGGAGAAAACTTCTGTCAGTTTTTTTGTCTGTGTCCCCATTTGTGAGATTTCCCCTCGTTCTCTATTGGGGGCATGAAATGTTCTAAAATTATGCTCAGTAGGGATACAGATTTGCTACAAAACTTTCCTTTTTCAGTAAAAGGAGGGTTAGAACATTTCTCAGGTTATTAAAACGGAGTTAAGCCTGGGTAAAAAAAAAAAATGAAGGTCAGCAGTTACAAACTATATAGCTGCTGACTTTTAATATAAGGACACTTACCGATCTTGGGAGCCCACGATGTTGGCGTCCCTCGGCTCTGGGTGCAGGTGCCGGCATCATTACTAAGGGAAACAGGAAGTGAAGCCTTACGGCTTCACAGCCTATTTCCTACTGTGCATGCGTGAGGTACGCGCTGCACTTTCTGAATGGTCCCTGCTGTCTTCTGGGACCTGTGTGTCTCCCAGACGGCAGCGGGGGGCAGGAGGAGGGGCCGAACATTACGTAGTTTGCCGCACAATGCGGCAATCTTTCCCCGGAAGTGGGAGCAGATACCTGGATTTGATAGGTGCCAAATGTGACAACGGAGGGGGGGAGGAATCCGATCAGCGGAAGTTCCATTAATACTAGATATCTCTTCCTTTCACGTCAACAGCCACTACCTTTATTTCTTGTCCTGCTGTCACAGCCTGTGACCGGAATAGAAAATAAGGCAGGATCCTCTCATAGACAGAAAATTTACAGAAATATTTATTCTTTCCAAGATCACCCAAAACAAAAATATTTGGCTGAAGGTGGATTTTAAGTGCTACCTTGGTAAATAGCATTATTTAAAATTAAACAATATATTATATATCTGCTTGGGGAGCGGTGAGAACTGAGCGATCGGCGGTGTTAGATCACTTGGTTCTCAGTGTTAGAGCCGACGGGGGACAGATGCAGCATCCACCTAGGTAAGTATAAATCTGCAAAAATCCCAAACCCCATACTTCTCTTTTAAGAAATGCTCAGAAAACATCCTACCTACTGCCACAATGCTACTCCTATTACAAATACGAGTTGCAAATGAGAGCTTCCTGGTTCTACTGGGATGTAAACAACAGTGCTGTTTATCTGTGATATTATTGATCAAATATGGTCATGACCAAATATTGGCAATTACAGTATCCAGGATCCCTAGCAATGTTATTTACATTTAAGTAGTGCCAGGGATCTGTCATATAGTTTAGCGGTAGTAGTACTATGACTGCTAAATGACATACTTCTTGCTGATGTTTGGGCAGGGAGATAGGCTGGGTTCAGGTCAAACTCATGTGCAACCTGAACTCAAACTAACATCTGTTTGTTCCTCATACAGGTAGCCATTCTTTCTGATATATCTAAACTATTATGAAACTGCATAATATACTGGCTGAAATGGGTCAAACCAGCACCTGCATATTGCAGAACAGTGCAGAGTATATATCCACCAGGAGCAGTACATGGTTTTATATACAAGATACTGTGAAGGATGACATTTCATAACACAGCATGTAGAATGCAGAAATCAGCAGGTCTTTGCCATTGTATGAGATCTGCACGATGCACGGGGGCTTTACACACTGGGTGGCTTCGTCAGGTCCCACAGACTTGGCAGAGACCAGCATGTCTGCCAATGCATGAGATGTCAGGGCGGGGGAACACAGCAACACAGAAATATACTGGGACAACACTGAACTCTATTGACTAGTAAGTATGTATTTTTTCATTTACACGCAGGAACAATTTAAAGAGAATAAAAAAATGGCTAGTTTGGGGTGAAAAAAAAAAGTGAATTTATTATTTTTTGTTGCAGGAGCCTGTAAAGCATTGCACCAGCAAAGTAAAACATCACCACATTCTGTGGCAAACACCCTTAAAAAATTCAACTTTCCTTGCAAAGTGAACAGCCCATTTGCCTTTAGTAAATTTACCTCTATGTTTGTGCCTATGTTTTAGAGGCACAAGCAGGCATATTTCCTATTTAAGGCTGAAGGATACAAGTAGAAAGCCTACAATTCATCACAGGTCAAATATGCATAATTATATTAAATGATGTGCACAGAAAAGCATTACTAAAAAAGCCTACGGTCACAAGGAGCGTCAAAATAAAGGTTGCCTACGGGAGAAACAAAATCCCCTATGAGCCTAACCGAAATCTGGTCCTGTTTAGAACCTGATATAAGCCACACATCAAAGATAACAAATCACATTCCAACAGCAGTCTTTCCTGATTTTTTTAAAATTTTGACCCAGATTTTTAAAACCAGGATAGCAAAATGTCAAGTTCAATGCAATTTTTGAGGATTATTTTTGTCTGCAAAGTCATTCTCTTTATACAAAAAATACTGCGTCAATGGCTTCCATATGAATGCATTTTTCCATTGGCTAATAACAACCTATAATCATTTTAAGCCAAACAACCTTCTTCCTAAATGTGTACAGATGCAAATTGTAACCTGTCATTTATTTGTTAATGTCCTTTGCCCTCACTTTACAGTTTACTGTTAATGATGAATCTCTAAACAGTCTTTCTTAAATGGTAAAGATTTTTTAATTTATAGATTATGTAAAGGCCATTGATAAAAAATCGTTCTGTGCATGTACTACTACACGAACATACTTTTTTTTTATTTCATTATTTTTTTTTAAAGAAAGAGGTTGCTAAAGGAAAACGCAATCTAAAATGCTTTTTTTGTTTTCCTAAACATCTACTAGAGCAAATCACAAGCATATGTCCAGCTAGAGTTAAATATTTTAGAAATACTGACTTTGGGAGGAAAAGCTGGTTTATTTACAAAGTAAAATATAACATGATTACTTGGGCTCTTTTTTACTTTTTGTTTTTAATAAACTGGAAAAATAAATGTGTCTGTGTTGTCCATACATTTTAAGATTAATCTAGTCCAACTTCAAAGTGGAAACAACCCTCTTTTTAAAGTAAATGCAGTCTTGTCTTTTCTGGATAACACTAGGTTTAAAGGGGTTGTAAAGGTTTGTTTTTTATTTTCTAAATAGGTTCCTTTAAGCTAGTGCATTGTTGGTTCACTTACCTTTTCCTTCCTTTTCCCTTCTAAATGTTTTTTTAGCTAAATCAGAAAAAAGGGGGGGGGGACTTTTATCTAACAGGCCAAGATAAAGAACAAGGTCCTAGAAGTTTCAATGTGTGAGCTTCACGGTTTTTTCTCTTTTGTCATGAAGGAATATTTGATGATATTTGAAGGGTAATTTTGTACTATATCAATTATACCTTTTGATATATATTCAGTTCTACTAATCATAAACCATGTTTCATTTGACACAGGGAGAAAAACACAAAACTAGAATAATTGCTAAGGACAACAGCACTGTTTTCCTTAGCTCCAATAATGCATAAAATAACTTACTGTTCATACCAGTTCCTAAAATTACAGTTATCCCCTTACCGACCGCTCACGGCATATATACGTCGGCAGAATGGCTCGTACAGGCACAATCACGTACCTGTACGTGGCCCTTTAACTGCCTGGCGTGTGGTCACGTGCGCCACCGGCAGCGCGCTCACGACCCTGCAGTCATCCCCGTGAGTCGGACCGCGGGTCCCGTGGACTCGATCGCCGCGGGGATCCCCGCGATCATCTCACGGAGGGATGGAGCGGGGAGATGTTAGTGTAAACACAACATCTCCCCGCTCGCCTACTGATACTGTCACCGATCTCCACTCTGTGTAATCAGAGCAGAGATCGGTGACGTTTCACTCGTAGCCACGCCCCCTAACAGTGAGAATCACTCCCTTAGGCATACTTAACCTCTTCAGCGCCCCTAGTGGTTAACCCCTTCACTGTCAGTGTCATTTTTACAGTAACCAGTGCATTTTTATTGCACTGATCGCTGTAAAAATGACAATGGTCCCAAAAATGTGTCAAAAGTGTCCGATGTGTCCGCCATAATGTTGCAGTCAGGAAAAAAAATCGCTGATCGCCGCCATTACTAGTAAAAAAATCTTTTTTTATAAAAATGCCATAAAACTACCCCCTATTTTGTAAACGCTATAACTTTTGCGCAAATCAATCAATAAACGCTAAATGCAATTTTTTTTACCAAAAATATGTAGAAGAATACGTATCG
This sequence comes from Rana muscosa, assembly GCA_029206835.1. NCBI lineage: Eukaryota > Metazoa > Chordata > Amphibia > Anura > Ranidae > Rana > Rana muscosa. The sequence goes on along the minus strand of CM055116.1, from coordinate 497,013,067 downwards.
ACCTAAACTGAGGAAAATTATTTTTTTTATATATTTTTTGGGGATATTTATTATAGCAAAAAGTAAAAAATATTGCATTTTTTTCAAAATTGTCGCTTTATTTTTGTTTATAGCGGAAAAAATAAAAACCACAGAGGTGATCAAATACCACCAAAAGAAAGCTCTATTTGTGGGAAAAAAAGGACGTTAATTTTGTTTGGAAGCCACGCCGCACGACCGCGCAATTGTCAGTTAAAGCAACGCAGTGCCGAATTGCAAAAAGGGGCCTAGTCTTTATGCTGCATATTGTCACCACACCAAAGCTAAAAAATAAGCTACTGAGTTAAAGTGGATGTAAACCCTCACATACCCTGTATACCCAGTGGAGTGAACAGTCTGAGATGATACACAAGGATGAAACAAATCTCCCTACATACGTTTTACATGTATATCTGCTGTCTTCAGCTTTAAATATTGTTTAGAAAGCGCAGATCTTGTTAGGAGATTTTCTCTTCCTGTTCAACACTGCAATGAAGCCTGGGCATAAAGCCAAGACAGCTGATTGGAGGAAAGACACACACCCCTCCTCATAGGTAGATAATTTCAAATTTGTTCATTGATTAGTTCAGGGCTCTGCTAATCAATTTATAGCATCCTTCCCAACACAAAATTTCACCTGCTTTTATCACAGTTGATGGAGAACTTGTCAGGAGTTATCAGGCTGATAACAGAAGAATGGAGCAGGAGACAGCTACGGACATTGAAGAGAGATAACGAAACACTGCAGATATATGTGCCCAGCTCAAATTTCATGAATCAGGTTTACATCCACTTTCACCACTCGCCGACCGGCTCACGCTGATATACGTTGGCAGAATGGCTCTGCTGGGTGAAACCCTGTATGGGTACGTTGTACCCTTTAAGAGCCGCCAGGCTACCTGCGATCACGGGCACGAGCTCCAGCATGCGGATTTGTGTGTGTAAACACACAAATCCCTGCTCTGTCAGGGGAGAGGAGACATATTTTGTTCCTACTAAGTCGGAACAGCGATATGTCAACTCCCCCAGTCAGTCATTCCCATACAATTAGAAACACTAACTAGGGACCACATTTAACCCCTTGATTGCCCCCTAGTGTTAACCCCTTCCCTGGAAGTGATATGTATACAGTAAACAGTGGCTATTTTTAGCTCTGATCATTGTATAAGTGTCAATGGTCCCAAAAATGTGTCAAAAGTGTCCGATCTGTCCGCCGCTATGTCGCAGTACCGTAGATCACTGCCACTACTATTAAAAAAAAAATGCCATAAATGTTTGCCAGGGTTTATAGACGCTAACTTTTGAGCAAACCGATCAATATTGCGATTTTTTTTTTTTTACCAAAAATATGTAGAAGAATATTGGCCTAAATTGAAGAAATTTGTTTTTTTAAAATTTTTTGGGGATATTTATTATAGCAAAAAGTAAAAAATACTGTTTTTTTTTTCACAATTGTCGCTCTTTTTGTTTGTTTATAGCGTAAAAAACAAAAATCGCAGAGGTGATCAAATACCACAAAAAGAAAGCTCTATTTGTGGGAAAAAAAGAGCGCAAATTTTGTTTGGGTACAGCGTTGCATGACCGCGCAATTGTCAGTTTAAGCGACGAAGTGCCAAATTGTAAAAAGTCCTCTGGTCAGGAAGGGGATAAAATCTTCTGATCCTGAAGTGGTTAAGTATCATTTCAATACCACAATTTTACTAGTTTTATAAATTCTCAACAATACTAAGTTATGTAAAAGCATATAGCTTCCCCAAAATTCTCAAAAAAAAAAAAAGAGCATCCATAAAAATCATTAAAATAAAATAAGTCATGTTTCATAAAGCCAAAGTACATTTACAAACAATCATGACAATTAATGACACATTGAGACAAGCTGTTTCATTTCAGACTTGGCATCAAAGGGATCTTGACAAAAGTACCTGATACAGTCATGTACACAAACATTGAACATCTGGACACCAGTTAGCATAAATCACGCTATCTTTTCTACACTATAAAGCCACAACAGAAATAAAGAAGCACGACCGACAACAAAAAAGGTTTCTAAAACTCCTGTAAGCGAACCAGTACAAACTGTTTCATTTTGAATTATTGCAACCTCAAAGCAATTGTTGATTAAATATGTGACAATATGATTTACCGGTAACTATTTTGTGCACATGTCAAACCAGGAAGCTCTGACATTGAGAAATTTGCTGCAGAAGTCTGAAGGGAAACCAACACTTTTGAGAATGTAGATTTTCTAGGTCATCTCATCTGTTTCTACTGCTAGAATGAGGTTTGGATTCACCACTACCATGGATTTGCAGTAGATCAAGTGGGTTCGAAATTTGCAGTCCCAAACTAAAGCAAAAATTCACCAGACCATATTCTGTGTAACCATAATGCACTGCGACTAGCCTTTGAACTTAGGTCAGCTGGCTTAGAAATGCCAATAAGCGAGGGAGGGGGGTGGATATGCCATGCCAGCTCCCTCACTATAAGGCCTCATGCACACTGGAAGTTTTTGGAAGTTTTTACAGCTGCTGTTTTTGGCTTCTGACGTTTTTTTCTACAGTCAATCAACTCTCCAGCATGTTATCCTATGTGTCCTTGCACACATCGGCTGTTATCAACTATTTTTGGCTGGGGTGTTTTTTGGCTGGTAAAATAACCCAAAACTAGTAGGTTCTGAGAGGAGTTTTTCGTCAAAACACGCCTAAAAAGCGCAAAAAACTCTGATAAACGTTTAAAAACATGGCTCACTAGCATTTTTTAAACTTTTTTCCCATTGGGAAAAAAAAAAAAAACGCTTAAAGACGCTAACATTGAAAAACGCTAAAAAAGCGATATTGCAAAAACGCTGAAAAACATTGAAAAACTGACTTCTAAGCTGCTGGCGTTTTTATAATGTTATTATAACATCAAGTGTGCATGAGGCCTAATAAATAGGGGGGGGGGGGAGAAGTCATATTAACATTGTGTTTTAGCGGTGATAGCATAAGGAGAGATTAGTGTTAAGTAGAAACTGTTAGTTTTGTTAAAGTAGGTGTCCATGTTTACATGTACTCTAGGGGTAATAGGCCGCATGTGTTTTGTACAGGCATATTTTCTAATTGTTACTGTTTTTATTTTTTTATTTTTATTCACAAGCCTTTTCTTTAGAGGTTGACAGCAGTAGGCAATGTAAAACAGCACAGAAGATTATAGTTTACTTTTGGGGAGCATGTGATTTACAGGCAGGGGAGTGTGGGAGACATGGGCAGAGTGTTGTCAACACACAACACAAAGTGCCCAAACAAGGATTTTTATAACAGTATCACCAGCTGTTATTTTTATGAAAGCTAAGGAAAAAAAAAAAAAGACTTTTCAAGTGATATTACCATGTTAAAGCTTATATGAGATTTTAGAGTGCTTTCACACTCGGCGGTAAAACCCTGCTATTTTTAGCGGGACTTTACCGCAGTTTTTGCTGCGCTTTTCGGCCGCTAGAGGGGCGCTTTTAACCCCCGCTAGCTACTGAAAAAGGGTTAAAAGTGCCCGCAGAGCGCTTTGCCGGCAGTTTGGCGGCGCTGCCTATTGATTTCAATGGGCAGGGGCGCTTTAGGAGCGGTGTATTTACCGCTCCTAATGCACTGCAAAGAAGCTGCTGGCAGGACTTTTTCTGACGCCCTGCCAGTGCACCGCTCCAGTGTGAAAGCCCCCGGGCTTTCACACTGGAGTGAGTGGAGCGGCTCTTTCAGGGCGCTTTGCAGGCGCTATTTTTAGCACTACAGCGCCTGCAAAGCGCCTCAGTGTGAAAGGGGTCTTAGTGATCTACTTCTTTGAATTGCAGTACTGGAGTAATGGGGTTGATATAAAAGAAGCTGAAGTGCCAGGCATCTTTGCTAAGCTTCCATTCAGACAATAGGCATTGGGGTGATTTGGGGACATTTTCTTCTGTTCCAGAAACTGTGGGAAAGGAAAATCTGGTCTGGGAAGGTCCTCATTGGTTACAGTGGGTTGGGTGTTGGCAAGCGCTGATTTGAGTTTTAAGGTTTTACTTTGGGGAAGAGTGGGCAGCCCATGGTTGTAGGATAGTATGTTTAAAATTTGATGCTATCCACTCTTCTCCTCTTGCCCTTTGCATTCAGGCTCACAAAAAATGTTAAGAAGGACTGAAAGGGGAATGAAAGGAGTCTCCCACCAAATGTGGTCAAACGATTTCTTAAGTTCTCAAAACCTTCTGGAACAGTTCTTCACTGCGTATGAGTCAGGGTCTCTATGTTATTCCTTTACCCTTCCATGTTAGGCCATAGGATTGACTACAGGGATCACATTGTTCTGCAACCTCCTCTGTAACTGAACACAGCTTTCACTTGTGGTTATCTAACATATTTAAATTGCGGTACACGAGTAGCAAAAGAAGAAGGGCAAAAGGAGGAAAAGTTGGTGTTGGTGGAGGAATAAGAGTAATGCTCACCACCTACTTAGCATTTCTACCTTTACTTTTAAGTTTGCTTGTCTTTTAAGAGCCGGTTCACACAGGGGTGTCCTGGGATCCGACTTCAAGTCGCCCCAAGTCGCGCGTTTTAGAAAAGTAATGGAGCCATCTTAATGTACACTACTGTAGTCGCTCCGACTTCAGAAAATGTTCGTGTACGACTTCAATCCGACTTCTAGGCGACTTGTACCCATTGATTTCAATGGAAGTTGCCTCCAAGTCGGATCCCCTGTCTTAACTGAAGCAACTTTCCAGGAAGTAAAAATAGTTTTCCAGGCAAACCGCTCCCTCCCCCCTCCCTCCCACAGAGCTGATTATCGTTTGATTGGCCACTGGAAAGTTGCCTGTCCTGGAGGCAACTTGAAGTTGCCTTGTAAGTTGCCTGCAGTCGCGCTGTGATTCATACTCAAGTCGTGTCCAAGTTGCCTCCCAAAGTCGCGCTGGAAGTCATGTTGCCCCTGTGTGAACCGGCTCTTATGCCGCGTACACACGATAGTTTTTTCTCATGAAAAAAGACCGATGGACTTTTTTCATCGGACAAACCGATCGTGTGTGGGCCCCAGCGGTCTTTTTTCCATCGGTATAAAAAAATAGAACATGTTTTAAATTTTACCGATAGAAAAAAAACAATAGCAAATTCCGATCGTCTGTGGGGAACTCCATCGGAGAAAAAACCCACGCATGCTCAGAATCAAGTCGACGCATTCTCAGAAGCATTGAACTTCATTTTTCTCAGCTCTTTGGAGTGTTTTACGTCATGGCGTTTGGGACGGTCAGATTTTTGACTGATGGTGTGTAGGCAAGACTGATGGAAGTCAGCTTCATCGGATTTACGATGGAAAAATCAATCAGATTTTATTCCATCGGAAATCCGATCGTGTGTACAGGGCATTAGTGTTTGTTTGTTTTTGATGGTCTTGATTCAGGTAAGATCGGGCAGCCCATGGCTGTAGGATTCTACACTTAATTTTTCCTTCTGCCTGTCATCCCCCCTGGCTATAGGATTCCCCTCTTTTTGCTGCTGTTGGCCCTTCCCCTGCATTGTAGAAGGATGGCCAGTCTATGGCTTAGGTTTCCATGTGCAGCTATGCTGCCAATGCCTGAACTATAATGAAAAAAATACAGTATATTAAAATAACACAACTAATTATTGAGTGCCTGGTTGAAGAAAGATAATGCAGAGGAACTGCAGACATGCCTGGCCACTCTGCAACAACCTAGTACAGAAAAATACCACTAGATTATAAAGGGTTGGGTTGCAGCTCCAGATCGCAGCCGATGCCAGCTGTACACTGTTCCATCACCCTGCTCCATTTTCCAGCACATCATTGCTCTCCCATTTCTGCCTAGGAATGTCTTGCTCTCCCTTCCTACCACCCAAGTGTAGCCCGACACATCATCTTTTTGCTGCTCACTGGGGCCCAGCTTGCAGAAAGCACCAGCTGCTGACCCTTTGAAGGATGGTGCTGCCCCACGATTGATGTTCTCCTTGCTGTGTTCTCCTTGCTCTGAGAACAAAAGGAGAGATGTGCAGGGTTCCACTTGCAACAAAGCAAAAAAAGTCCATGTTCTCCAGTCATAGATAGTTTGATGGAGCTGACTAAATATAGATATTGGGGAGGGGGCAACTGGGTTAATAATAAAGATGATTAGATAGATAACATAGAATGAAATTGAATAGAATAGAACAGAGTATAATAGAAACAGGTAAAAGAGAGGTAAAGTACAAAAGACAAGCTGTGCATTGCATATCATTTTTCATGCAACCACTCCAACAGGGTACTTATACAATTTAGCTGGACCACACCATAGCTAGTTCTAAGGGTTCTGGCGGGATTAGCCAAGGAAGGATAAAGAGTGCAACAGAAGTGCCAGATTTTTTCAAACAAAATAAACTATAATATTTTGGGGTACTATTTCTGCCGGTCAAGCCACCCAATTTTTTTATATCAATTAAATTTAAAGCAGATTAGGGTACTACAGCTGTCTGTTATTCATTAACCAACGATATTCTGTCACCAATAATGTCTGATGCTTGTTCCAAAATGTAATGTAATGTTAAGGTATCCCTTAAACCTGATATTTGAAAGATTTTCCATGTTGCCCTTGAAGCTGCATGAGGAGGACCTGTAGTTTTACCTAGACAATGTGAAAATACATGACACCTAACCGTTAACAAAAATGTGAAAAATGCTGACTTTTTAGGGTTATAAAAAAGAAACTGAACTCCTGGAAGTTGTGCGCAAAAAAGGCAGGCAGAGGACAATGGGAAAGTGTTTAGTATTATGAGTAGGCTCCCTGCAGCTGATCTTTATCGCAATACTTACTTACAATGCCTTATTCTACACTGTGTCTCTTGTGTCTGGATACAGTCATCCTGGTAGGGGCAGAGATTTGCTTCCTCATTTCAGAGCCTCCAGCAAGGAGAAAATCACCAAAACTCATTCCAAAATCTCACTCCAAAATTCCAGAGACTAGTAGGAAGAAGAAGCAGTGCCTTAATCTCACACTGTAGATATACAACTATGAGGCAGTAGGCTCAGGATTGCCTAGGCAAATTCACATACTGAAATGTGGTCTGCTTTTTGTCCTTGTGAACCTCAAGCAAAAGGTTAATTTTTCACGATACTGCTTTGGCACAATTATCACTTCTAGATGTTTCCTATAAAAAAGTACATCTTAAATCTTCAGTTTTTAAGTTCAAGTCCACTTTAAGTGCAATGTGCAGAATGGCAAAAACCTCAATAAAAGATTAAACAGATGATTTCAAGACTGACATAGAAAGATAGACTCCCAGATAACTACGTAAACCATGTGCCCCATAAACTAAGTGTTGTGTAACAGAGTGAAGCTCCGTTTACCACAGTTTATTCCTGTGATGCAAACGTGGGTTTTCATTGACATCACATGAGATACGTTGTATATAAACAGTATTTTTCTATGTAAATAGAATCCACAAATATCAGCATGACTGCTTTATCATGATTCACTGCTTAAAGTGAATAATATATTAAGCCACAGGATTTCGGGGCTTGTATTAAAAAATATTGGTAAGGGTATCTATCGCAGCTATTAATGACTGGCTTACAAATTACAACACAGAAAATACATTTAAAAGTTACATCTGATTTTTAAAATTTACCTTTGTAGATGTACTCTACATCTGGAACAAAATTTGGTTATTTGCTTTGTTCCATAAATAAGTATAGAACGATACAACTACAAACTGAATACATTATAAAAACGTAATGAATACAAATAGGGCAAACAAAGGGATACACTTAAACATGAACTATTAAGATAACTAATATCCAAATAGCCATACAAATTGTTACCAAGCATATATAATTTCACAATCGCACCCACATTTAAAATAATAATGCATTGCTCTGGCTGCAGCAGCATTTAAAAATTCCTTTTAGGTGGATCCCCACACCCAGCCTCTTACAATATGCCTCCTATAAGAGTGTAGAAGGAAAAACTTAAGCCCTGTACACACGATCGGTTTTACACATGAAAACAGTCCGATGGACTTTTTTCATCGGATAAACCGATCGTGTATGGGACCCATCGGTCTTTTTTCCATCGGTTTTAAAAAATAGAACATGTTTTAAATTTTTCCGATGGATCAAATACCGATAGCAAATTCCGATCGTCTATGGGCAAGTCCATCGGATAAAAAATCCACGCATGTTCAGAATCAAGTCAACGCATGCTTAGAAGCATTAAACTTCATTTTTCTCGGCTCATCGGAGTGTTTTACGTCACCGCGTTTGGAACGGTCGGTTTTTTGACTGATAGAAGTCAGCTTCATCGGATTTCCGATGGACAAAACCATCGGATTAGAATCCATAGGATATCCGATCGTGTGTACGAGGCTTAAGAAAATCAATATTTATTGCAAAAATCCAGTGCCAGCTACAAATTCCATATTAGAATAATAAAAAAAACAAGCTATGTTAAGGTTTTAGAGATCTTAGGATAACACTGTCAATCGAATCCAGCGAGGAGGAAGCACAAGCCACACTGTGTGTGCCTATAGAGGCACACAGCCCAGCTCGAGATCATGCCCACAAATGTGCCCCCATAGCAAGTGGTTTGCTGTGGGGGCACTCGGAAGAGAGGAGGAGTGTAGAGCATCATCAGGGGACCCCAGAAGAGGAAACGGACAGAGCAGGTAAGTATCACATGTTTATTATTTTAGGAATAAAAAATAAAGCTTTATAATCACTTTAAAATGCAGCCTAGTGTTAATTAGCATACAAATTACAATACAAATGACGGAAAGAAACAACAACCTAACTGATAAATGAATCAGATGAAAAACAATGGGATTTGGAATATAAAGTCTCTCTATTAAGAAGTCCATATGATGAGAATGCTAAAAGTACAAGTCTTTAAACTTGGCTGTTATTTTAACCCTTTTTTAAAAAGAAATTACTAACATACTGCACTTAGTAGGCGCATTGTTTTTCTTCTCTTAACTAGCATACAGGCTGGAATCAAAATAATAGGAAGAAACTATGAGTATGAGTATAACCAATGCATAGCATACAGTATAGCTGCAGCACTAGACATACATTACTTAGAGAGGAAGGGGAATCAATCTCTATTTTAACGAAGAGTTTGTATACGTGAGCATCTGTTAGTTTCTTAAAGTTTTGCAAGGGTTAGAACTCCTTTCAGGTTTATACTATTATATAGGGCTCCATTAGAGAGATTACCCCTCACTGCTAACTAGGCTTGTGCAATTAGTTTCGTAATGAATCGAAATTCGTCCGAATTTAGCAACTTTCGGACATTCGGAAGCATTCGAATTTCCGAACAGAGCAATTACGAATAAAACCGAATCCGAAATAAATTATACCGCAAAATAGCGAATGCCCGAAGGTCTTCGGCATAATTCGTTATGAAAAAAGTTACGAATGTACGAATCCATTCGAAGCACAATAACACTCACTCTGCTCTCTGCTTCTCCCTCACCATGCTGAACTCCCTCTCAAAATGGTGTACAGGGGGCGGAGGCTATAGCCGCATGAAAAAACGAAAGTAAAATACGAGATTTCGAATCCATTCGAAGCACAATAACACTCACTCTGCTCTGCTCTCTGCTTCTCCCTCACCGTGCTGAACCCTCTCAAAATGGTGTACAGGGGCGGAGCCTATAGCCGCATGTAAAAAACGAAAGTAAAATACGAGATTTTGAATCGTTACAAATAACCGCTATGTATTTAGAAAAGTACAAATCCATTCGAAGCACATTAGGCATAATAGGCAGCGTCGTTGTGAGAGAGACACGGAAAATTACGAATCAACGAACCCAAAAAAAGTTACGAAAGTAGGAGTTGTGTCCAGAATCAACGAAAAACAACGTACTCTACCGAAAGTACGAATTATAAAGCAACAAAAAATTCAACGAAAAATGTCGCTTGCAAAAATACGAATGAGTCCGAACATGAAAAATCCCGTCTAGCAAAATTACGAATGATTACGAATCAACAGGACCGGAAAGAAACGAACCGAAACGGAACGAATTTTTCCGTTGTGCACAAGTCTACTGCTAACAACATTTTAGCAGAGAGGAAGTGAAAGGAACTCTTCAACAGAAACACAGATAGAAATAAAAATGCTTTTCTTTAGTAGCGTTAGGGACTGCTAGAACTCCTGTCAGTTATGTATTTTTGTCTGTGTCTGTTACAGATTACTTTCTGTCTGAGAATATTGTTGTCAACAGGACAGAAAGTGAGAATAAATCTCTCTAACGGTAACCAGGATAGCACTGAAAATCTAAGTTCCTCCCTACTAGCCAAACCTAGTGAAAAAAAGTTTTTGGCTTAAAGGAGTTGTAAAGGCAGAATGTTTCTGTGCATTAAAATAAAAAGCCTTCTGTGTGAAGCAGCCTCCCCAGCACCTCCTAATTACTTACCTGAGCCCCTTTTCTCTCCAGCGATGTCCACGAGTCCCTCAGCTGTCTTGGACACTCCTCCCGATTGGCTGAGACACCTGTCAATCAAAGTCAGTCAGCGAATCAGGGTAGAAAGGGGCAGGGTGAGGTCGAGGCTCTGTGTCTGAATGGAAAAGGAGCTCTGACTCGGCTCGGGTGCCCCCATAGAAAGATGCTGGCTGAGGGGGCACTCGATAGGAGGGAGGGGCCAGGAGCAGCAAAGAGGGACCTGAGAAGAAGATGATCCGGGCTGCTCTGTGCAAAACCAACTGCACAGAGCAGGTAAGTATAACATGTTTGTTATTTTTTTTTTTTCTCTAAAACAAGACTTTACAATCACTTTAACATACACTTTAATATCTTTCCTTCCCAAACAATCCAATTAAAGTGGTCATATTTAAAAGCCCTTAAAATGGTTTAAAAAAGGAAAGAGAAAATAGATTGACACCTCTGGAAACCTAGTGTTTGGGATATATAAGTGTACTAAAACTGTCCCAATCCAGGAATAATCTGCTCTTGATGATTGTCATCCTATGCTGCTGAAATTATTACAATTGAATGAAAGCATGTGTAAAGTACTTTTGATGTTGAAGATACAGAAAAAGTTTATTGTGCCATGTTTACTAAGTTGACTTTCGTGTGAACAATTTGTTACTAACCTGAAGTTTTGTTTTAGATGACTAGAGAAAGAGACTTCTGAATGCAATTTCTTAAAGATATTGCTTGAGTGGAAGCTTGCTGCTTATGGTAAAATATACCTCTAAATTTACCCAGATTTTGTTTTGATGTCAAAATAAAACCTGGGTGAATAAACCCATTCAGTGTATATTTAAACATGCCTTTAATCCCTGAAAGTCTTTTATTCCACAGCTACACAGTTAGTGTATATTATGTTTAATGAGTGCCCACTCCCTGCTGCTTGAGTAATGGAACCAAAAAATGGCTGTGGTAAGTGAAGGATGTGCAGACCAGGGGTTGGAGGCTGCCCAACATTAGGCAATTAAGATATTCCATTCTGATAAACCACTGAAGAGTTCAAAAGCTAACAAATCATGGGTCAGTGCTTAAATAAATTAAATACATAATTAAATGGCTGCTGTAAAGAGGTAAGTTCTGGACAAGTTTGGTGTCACCATAAGGTTCTAATATACAGAATAACAAGTAAGCCTTCAAATGTTTCCACAACCCGTTCTTGCTTTGCTGTTGTAATAATATAATAAAGTTTGCAGTTCAACACAAAGTTGGAAGTTATAGTAAAGTACAGTTCTGTAAAAGCTGCAAATGAATAGTACAAGTGTGCAAGTACACAGGATCACCAAAAAAATTACATATCTATATATAGTCTGAACCTACTTACAGTATACACTACACACATATGCTGCACAGTTCTTGTACTTACATAAGCCTCAGGATTTTTCTAAAAAAGTAAAATAGAATATGGACAGAAAGTTGACACATTGTCTGAACCTCCTTAAATCTGAAGTTTAGTTGATTTTTTTTAACCCACAGCTGCACTCAATGTTTACCTGTAATGAATTGCAATGCGTATCAGAAGCTCCCGCCCCTTCCTCTTCTGACAAAGTTCCATTTATTGACTTCCGAGAATGAAACAGGGTCACTGAGTGGGGGAGAGGATGCTGTCATTCATCTGCCCCTCTCCCACTCACAGAACATGTTGCAGAAATTGTGCATGCTTTTGGACTTTTATAAATGAGTTATCAACCTATTCATTTGAACAGGCTGCCTTGGCTTAACGCACATGTCAAAAAAATGTGTTAACTTATGTGCGGTAACAACCCACACTGGAAAAGTACCCGGCCTTATACTATATGGAGGCATCAAGATCTAGAGTAGACTATTAAATTAATACTTTAAATCAGTGATCTCCAAACTACGGCCATCCAGCTGTTTCGGAACTACACGTCCCATGAGGCATTGTAAAACTCTGACATTCACAGACATGACTATGCATGATGGGAATTGTAGTTCATAAACAGCTGGAGGGCTATAGTTTGGAGACCCCTGCTTTAAATCATTTAAAACTCAATTCAATAAAAAAAAAAAATTTGCTTAATTTCCTGTATTCTTAAACATAAATACTGTACTATATGTGGAAAAACGTGAATAAGTTTAACAAATACATTCTTCTGTTAATTCACATTGTGCTACAAAAGTATTTTCTCAAGTAAAGCAAAAACAGCATGAGTTCAAATAAAGCATCCGGTCAGATGCAAGGATTAAGAAAAAAAAAAACAGTTTACATTACTGCACTTTAATAAGTTCCCATCCATCCCAATCCTAGAAATTAAAAACATATCCATAAAGCAAAAGTAAGCAGTCACTGCTGTCTTCTGGCTTTATGGGAGAGGTCCTGGGTGCTTCCATTTTTGGCCTCTGGATGGGACAGTCTTGCAGTCATACTCAAAAGCTGCTCACAATCCTGACACCAACGCGTTTCTGGCTTCTCCATACCCACAAGCAGAGACAGCCACTTGCTGATCAAAAACACCAAAGTGAATTTTCACCAGTCCTTTATGCAGTAGCCATGTTTAGATGCTGTCTTTAATATGATCAGAGACATCATATGCAACAATATACGGTATAAAGACATACTAATAATTACTGTATATTTTTAGCTGCATACATTTACTCAAAGAAAAAAATCTGCAGGACCAAGCAGAATGGAATTTGTGTTCTACAAGATCCTGCAAATGCACTCTACAGTCATCCCCTGTTCACACAGTTCACACGGTGTCTGATAACAATTACATAACAGCAGTACTTACACAAATATGTTTTCAGAATGAAAGAGAACCTGGCTCAAAAGTACTTGCAATGCAATTCATGAAGCTGCAGGAACAAAACGTGAGATCACTAAGAACATGGTTTTAAAGCACAAGTCTTGGAATCAAGAAAATGTTTTGTAAAGACTGTGTGCAAATAAAATAACAGATTTTAAGAGGCTGTTCTGACTCATGCTCTATTTACACATTTATGTCTTGTTAAATGGCACAATACCCCCGACTAAAACTATTTGACACCCACATACTGCATTCTTTTTCTGTGTTAGAACCTGTATGCAGATTACATCTGTCATGTTCACGATACTCCTCAAGTCTGGGGTTGCCACAATATTTCATAAATAATTTAATCTTAAATTGCATCATTTTGTATTGCACACATATTGCACATACTGTATATGCAGCTGGGTAGACCCCCAATGCTACATGAGCACTTACACAAATAGCTATATATATATATATATATATATATATATATATATATATATATATAGATATATAGATATATAGCTATCTATAGACTTTGCTAAAAAAGCCAGACCAGTTCTGGAAAAGCATTCTTTGGATTGATGAAACTAAGATAAATCTGTACCTCAATGATGGGAAGAAAAAAGTGTGGAGAAGGCTTGGAACAGCTCATGATCCAAAGCACACAACAGCATCTGTAAAACATGGTGGAGGCAGTGTGATGGCATGGGCATGCATGGCTTCCAGTGGCACTGGGCCATTGGTGTTTATTTATGATGTGACAAAAGCAGCTGGATGAATTCTGCAGTGTTTAGAGCTATAGATTCAGCCAAATGCAGCAAAGTTGATTGGACGGTGCTTCACAGTGCAGATGGACAATGATCCAAATCAAACAGCAAAAGCAACCCATGAGCTTTTGAAGAAAAATATGTGAAATACTCTGCAATGACCGAGTCAATCACCTGATTCCAACCCAATTGAGGATGCATTTCACTTGCTGAAGGCAAAACTAAAGGCAGAAAGACCCACAAACAAAGAACAACTGAAGACAGCTGCAGTAAGAGCCTGACAAAGCATCAGAAAGGAAGAAACCCAGTCTTTGGTAATGTCAATGGGTTACAGACTTTAGGCAGTCATTGCCAGTAAAGGAATCTCAACAAAATGTTGTACATTTTATTAAAGGTTATATTAATTTGTCCAATTACATTTGAGCCCCTGGAAATGGGGGGACTGTGTATAAAAATGGTTGCAGTTCCTAAAATTTGTACTTGATATTGATGTTCAACCCCTTGAATTAAAGCTGAAAGTCTGTACTTCAAATTAATTTGGATTGTTTCATTTAAATTTTATTCTGGTGGCATAGAGAGCCAAAAGTATGAAAAATGTGCCTGTGTCCAAATATATATGGACCTAACTGAATATACAGTATATACATAAATATATATGTATTCAAAATGTTAATCACCTTGAACCTTCCATAAGCTGCGGCATCAAGCACACATATAACTTACGGACCTAAACCCAATCAGTAAAGATCTGCTGTTATAGGGAATACCTAGATATGGTAATACACTAATCAGTATGCTTTTAATCTACCTTTTGGTTCATTACCTCCTAAAAAGACAGCAGTGAACATCCTGTGCCTAGGCACAACTGTTGTTATCTGTTTCTTAGGCCTCATGCTCCTTGAGTGTTTAGCCCCGGTGCATGAGACTCTGCAAATGAGGTGCAGTTGGAAGGTACAGGCGCACCATCCAGCCCCACTGTAGGCCACAGACTGAAAAAGTTTAGGAGAGGCTGATAGTTACTACTGCTGGAGAGGGCTGAATGGTGCACCAAGAGGTACTAATGATTGAGGCAGTATGTGCCCAGGGATGAATCTCTGCATTCCCCGCTGAGTGCATACTGCCCTAAACACTAGTAACATAAGTACTGCTTGGTGCATCTTCCAGCCTTGTCCAGTCTAAGCAGCTGCCAGCCTCTCATCGACTTTTACAGGCTGCTGGCAGTGGAGCTGGATGATGTGCTTGTAACTTTCAACTGCACTTAAATACCGAAGTCTCATGCACCAGGGCTTTGGTGTCACTACTGTTTTGTTCCCTGTTCTTGCTGGAGGCAAAGCTGCATGTGAGGACCTGCAGTACATGAATATTCCTGCTTCTGCTTCACAAATTTTTATGAAAGTACATGGATATTCCCCCCCATGGAAATACTAATGCAGATCAAGGCATGACTTAGTAAATGGGAAAAGATCAGCTGGAGGGTACATAGAGGTAATATTGATTACTAGTGGAGAGAGATAAGCACACCTGTTGGTTTTTATTGCTGTCTGTTTTAGGGAGATTCACCCTCTCTATTTGTCCTGTTTATCATTATCTTTGAAAGTAAAAGAAAATCTCACATTTTAGGTTGTCCCCAGAAAAGTAATAGAGGGGAAATCTTCCAATGTGGACGGACACTAGTTCTGGTGACCTAGGGGTCCCCAAGGGATTCCCTTAATTTGAAGAGATTTCTTCTCATTTCCCATTTTAGCTCTTAGAAAGGAAGTGAAGCTAAATATCACAGATGACTACAAATAAACTGGCAGTGGCCCCCTACTTTTTTTTATATAATGGCACTGACCTCATACTATAGGTATACCTGTTATGGTCATTTACATACTTTTTATGATTTACAATAAAGAGTATGCTTTAGTTAAGTGGCCTTTTGGTGCGTAGGGAAGCACACCCTAGTCTAGTTCTACCCTACTTTAAATACTCAAATGTCTCCTAAAACATTGATTTTATTGTAATTCAAGGGTATAACATGTGTTTTCACAGTAAATGGGGATAGAAAACCTAGTGATCATGACTGGTCATAGGATATTTATGAAATGTTGTCAATCAATACTCTAGTTAACATGACAAGGCTATTGCTGCTTTTTAATGCTAAAGTAATTATCATCCACCGTATCACATTACCACAGTCACAGCGGAAATCGAGACTCACCTGACCAGGCAATGTTTTTCCAATCTTCTATTGTCCAATTTTGCGGAGTCTGTGCGAATTGTAGCCTCAGTTTCCTGTTCTTAGTTGACAGGAGTGGCACCCGCTTCAAGGTTCGATGTGTTGTGCATTCAGAGATGGTATTCTGCATATCTTGGTTGTAATGAGTGGTTATTTTAGTTACTGTTGCTTTTCTATCATCTCAAACCAGTCTGCCCATTTTCTTCTGACCTTTGGCATCAGCAAGGCATTTTGCTCCACACAACTGCTTCTCACTGGATATTTTCTCTTTTTCGGACCATTCTCTGTAAACCCTAGAGATGGTTGTGTGTGAAAATCCCAGTAGATCAGCAGTCTTTTGAAATACTCAGACCAGCCCATCTAACACCAACAACCATGCCACGTTCAAAGTCACTTAAATCCCCTTTCTTCCCCATTCTGATGTTTTTAAAAAGAGATCCCATTCTGATGTTTGGTTTGAACTTCAGCAAGTTGTCTTCAACATGTCTAGATGCCTAAATGCATTGAGTTGCTGCCATGTGATTGGCTCATTAGCAATTTGTGTTACCAAGCAATTGAACAGGTGTACCTATTCTAATATTCGAATTCTAATGTACCTATACCTAATAAAGTGGCCGGTGAGTGTATGTAGTATACATGTATACTCCTTTGATTGCCAATCAAGAATTTGGTACAGTATGTGCCGCCGACATTGTATATTCATCGCGATCCTATCGCAGAGATTCTCGGCAACAGGGGTGCCGACATCTCGGCGACAGGGTGGCGACACATGTCGCGCTCGCTGCAATGGCGAGGAGACGCGGCACTGTATTGAGCGGGGATCCGACGTGGATTCCCGCCAATACCAGGCACTGCGTTTGGTATGAATCCTGAGCGGGAACTCCACGCCAATTTTTAAAGAAAAAAAACGGCGTAGGTTCCCCCTCCAGGAGCATACCAGGCCCTTGGGTCTGGTCTGGATTTGAAGGGGACCCCTACGCCAAAAAAACGGCGTGGGGGCCCCCCTCAAAATCCAAACCAGACCCTTATCCGAGCACGCAACCTGGCCGGCCGCAGGGGAAGAGGGGGGACGAGAGAGCGGCCCCCCCTCCCTCCTGAACCGTACCAGGCCGCATGCCCTCAACATGGGGGGTTTGGTGCTCTGGGGCAGGGGGGCGACCTGTGGCCCCCCACCCCAGAGCACCCTGCCCCCATGTTGATGAGGACAGGGCCTCTTTCCGACAACCCTGGCCGTTGGTTGTCGGGGTCTGCGGTCGGGGGGCTTATCGGAATCTGGGAGCCCCCTTTAATAAGGGGGCCCCCAGATCCCGGCCCCCCCATCCTATGTGAATGAGTATGGGGTACATCGTACCCCTACCCATTCACCTGGTGGAAAAAAAATGGCAATAAAAACACAACACAGTTTTTTAAAGTATTTTATTGCACAGCTCCGGGGGTCTCTTCCGTCTTCGGGGGTCTCCGGTGTCCTCGCCGCGCTCTCCGGTTCTTTCTTCTGCCGGGCCCGGTCTTCTCCGTCGCCTTCTTCTTCTCCCGCTCCCGCCGGCAGAAGGACAACGGAGAGCCGGACGAGACATCGGGAAGACCGAGCCTCCGCTAGCAAAAGAGCTGCAAGAAGATAGCGGAGGCCCGGCGGAAGAAAGAACCGGAGAGCGGGAGAAGAACCGGAGAGCGGGAGAAGAAGAAGGCGACGGAAAAGACCGGGCCCCACTAGCAAAAGAGCTGGAAGAAGATAGCGGTGGCCCGGCAGAAGAAAGAACCGGAGAGCGCGGCGAGGACACCGGAGACCCCCGAAGACGGAAGAGACCCCCGGAGATGTGCAATAAAATACTTTAAAAAACTGTGTTGTGTTTTTATTGCCATTTTTTTCCACCAGGTGAATGGGTAGGGGTACGATTTACCCCATACTCATTCACATAAGGTGGGGGGGCCGGGATCTGGGGGCCCCCTTATTAAAGGGGGCTCCCGGATTCCGATAAGCCCCCCGCCCGCAGACCCCGACAACCAACGGCCAGGGTTGTCGGGAAGAGGCCCTGTCCTCATCAACATGGGGGCAGGGTGCTCTGGAGTGGGGGGGGCGCAGGTTGCCCCCCTGCCCCAGAGCACCAAACCCCCTATGTTGAGGGCATGCGGCCTGGTACGGTTCAGGAGGGAGGGGGGGCGCTCTCTCGTCCCCCCCTCTTCCCCTGCAGCTGGCCAGATTGCGTGCTCAGATAAGGGTCTGGTTTGGATTTTGAGGGGGACCCCCACGCCGTTTTTTCGGCGTAGGGGTCCCCTTCAAATCTAGACCAGACCCAAGGGCCTGGTATGCTCCTGGAGGGGGAACCCACGCCGTTTTTTTTCTTTAAAAATTGGCGTGGAGTTCCCGCTCAGGATTCATACCAAACGCAGTGCCTGGTATTGGCGGGAATCCACGTCGGATCCCCGTCTATCGGCAATGCGTGTCGCTCATCGTGAAAGGAACATTTTTCTTTTCCCGATGACGAGACAGCTCGGCGCTGGCTCTCGCGACGGAGCTCATAGGGTGTCAATCTCGCCGCTAGAAGTTGCGAGATTAACACAATATCGGCGGCACCTACTGTACCAATAAAGAGTTCATTTTGCATCAGGTATTGTACATACTTTCCATAACATTTTAGAGGTCAAAGCAAAGACCTCTTACCTCATATAAAAGTATATTTTACACCAGGACTAGGGCTTTATCTAAATTTTCAGTAAGTTTCTAACATTTTTTTACACAGTGTATATCATATAATTTATATATTTATAAATTGTCATCATTTAAAAAGATTCAATGACTGTTATTTTAGAACTTGCCTTTGAAGTGAACTGTGGTCTCTCTAAACATTATGCATTTTCACTGCCTTTCCTGCTTCCAATCAAATGGAATAATAATGGCCAATATAATTGATTACCTTCACAAAAGATAGATCCAGCTTTCTTAAATGAGAAGTAGAGCCAAAGCTTTTTTGGCTTAACTTCTCCTATGGATCACAAGAGTTTGTTCTGCACTCCTGTGACCCATTTTCAGCCGACAGCGGGCTAAAGTTTGCTATCAGCTGACATCAATAAACCGGTCTAGGCTCTTAAAAGACAAAGATCCACCCAGATGCCTGGACCGGCAGCTGGCTCAAGCTCTCAGCCCCTCCACAGCTCAGCGCTCCAGTGAGAGCAGGAGGGGCAGAGCAGAAAGTTGGTGAAGGCCACCAGGTCTCTGCAGCATGAATAATCATTGGTCTTTGATCAGACAGTTCTTGGTCTTAGAGCCAGCTGGGGATAGATACATCATTGACCTGATCTAGGTGAGTATAACTTTTTTTTAACTAAACCCATACTTCTTCTTTAAGTATGACCTGGTCATGTGTTTGTATTAATTCTTGCTTTGGTCCTTGGCCACCAATTATACAGCACTGTCTAAAAGAGGGAAAACTTGCAGTACATTGAGCTGAATGAGCCACTGTCTCAGATGAACGCAACTTTCAGAGTGCGATGTAAGCCATTATACTGTTATACTGTCATTTTTGACAGAAACTACTGGGACAAGTACAAATGTATAATTTTTTTGTGAAAATGCTTTTATACATTAGGAAAAGCTTGTACTTTACCTCGATAATATAAAATGAAATCAAACGAAAAATGTGCAGTGAGTCAAACTACACCAGATATTTTAGAGCCACTTGCTCATAGTGATGTGCACGTACTAAAGGAGCTGTCTGCCTGTGTAATTATAAGAAGTAATGTCATTGAGACAAAACAGGAAAGGGCAAACAACAAGAGGAACCATTGGAAACACTTTTGATAACAACACTGAATCATTACAACAAACTAAATTAGCAGAATGAGCTCATTTTCCTCATCCTGTTTCTTCAACCATTTGTCTTCATAACATATTCCCTAAACAGAATAGTGATGTCAAGGTATAGTTTTCAGTATTTATCTGATCAACTTTCTCTTAAACTTTCCTACTATCCAAAAGATCCAAGAATAGAAACAATCCATTTGCCATGATTCATTGCGTTATCAAACTAGGGTCCATGCCACTCTTCCTGCCTCTATTGTACAATGACATATAAACATCACAGGAATTGGATCAGTTAATAAATTTGCAATTCAAACAAATGTATTCCATTATATCAGAAATCTATATTTAGTCCCAGGTTTTAGAAGCTAATTATAAACCCAATGCTAGGAAACTGTCTAAAAATAAAATTCTGTATATCCTGTATGCACATATATTATATTTTGTCTCAGCTATGTCACATGCATGTATGCTAATTAGGTAGCAATAATATTGCATATACTATAAAATTGCCTGTTATGGTCTTTTAAGTAGGGCTGCATGAATTTAATTTAATTCAATTTAGGCAGTCCCCTTTATTTAGAGCCTCGATTTAGTTAAAAATAAATAAAAAATCAGCACAAGGGACAATACTTATCATCAGTGTGATGTCTCTCGTGTTGCTGTCATCATCATCTCCTCATTTAGGTAAAATCTTCCCCCTCCAATGGACCCACCCTCACCGCTGTAATCTTTCGGAGGGGGTTATTAGAACTGAGGGAGCTGTGACAGATTCTCATAAACTATGCCCACCCTTCAGTTTGTCCAAAATGTAGCAGAGATCATGGGGATCTCATCCACATGCTGTGGAGATGTCCCAAGTTACACAGATACTGGACATTTGTTCTTGCAATGGTCAGGAGAGTGTTCCAAACAGACATCCCTTCTGACCCCAGGTGCTGTCTGCACAGAGTTTTTGATGATATTATCCTTGATGCCTTTACTAAAGAAGCCTTGTTTCAGGCACATAAAATTATTCTCCCATGCATCCCTTAAGTAATGGCTAGACAATATGGGTACTACTTTAAGATATGAAAAGGTTATTTACCAACATCGTGGGTGCCCTGCTAAATTTGGGAGGGTTTTAGGGAGGTTGCCTTGATGCACCAAGCTTGGCCCCAGTAGACCTTATTATAGATAGGATATTGGGGTAGAATGCTGTTGGTTACTCAATGCTGGTTGTCACTATCTGACTTTAGAGTGTGCAATATTAATGCGCTATTGACACTATCATTTCTGTTTTCAGCCACTAGGTGGGGCTTTATGTTCTCTTTAGTGAGCTCTATGCAGTTGGAAGCTGTATTTGCCTATTTGTTTTCTACTGTTATGTATATTACAACTTTGCATTCTTTTGTGTTTATGGAACATGTATGCATGAATGTGTTCAAATAAAACTTTTTTTCTGATAAAAAAAATAAATACTATGCCCATCCTTTCCGCCGTGCAGCTCCTTTTATAGAAGTGGTACTTCAGCTTCTATGAGTGAAACAGGATCTATGAATAGAGAATGGGTGGATGACTGAAAGGTCCACCTCCTTGATGTAGACATCACCTTTTTTAACTAAACATAGGCTTGAACTCTTTTGCTGCCACAGATGTAAATACTATGTTGGCAGTAGTGTGTGGGGGGGTGGGGGGGTTACTCACACCTCCAGAGGCTGCAGCTGCCGGGGGGTTTGTGTATATCTAAAAAGCCAACTGCTGTCAGATAAGAGCTATCAAGCGGCTCTGCAGCCGCCTGATTGATTTCACACACCACCAGGAATGGCCACCCACACGTGCAACCCCGCTATGCTTCCTGGGAGTCTATGGCTGTTATGGTTGGTGCCCCCAAATATGTCCACTCTCCGCAACTTCTTGCTGACTCAGAAGCAGCATGCAAAACATCACTTCCGGGCCCCCCTTTTCTACAGCTAGTATGAAGTAGGGTAGATGAGACATCAAGGGCCTTTTAGACGCCTGATGTCTCATTAAAGACAACCTGTCACAAAAAAATCATTACATAGCAGACTTTTGTCCCTATGCGATGAAATAAAAAGTATAGTAAAAAAAAGAGCACAAAAAGTAAGTTCCATCCAAGCGCTTAAAATCCTCCCCAAAAAGTTTTTGAGCCCAACCCCCACACATATACAAACATAATGCATGCATCAGGGAGCCTACGCACAAAAATGTTGATTGCACTACACATTTTATGTGCCAGAGTAAGAGCAATAGTTCTAGCACCAGGGCACCTGGGGTAACTCTAAACTGATGACCTGCAGGGGCTTTTAAAGCATTTCCTATGGAAAATATAAGGTACTGAAGTTTGTCGCTATTTCACAGGTGCATGCAATTTATTTTAGCTTGACTTGTTGGGTATCTATTCACTCAGTGCAATCTTGTCTTTTATACTTTACCAGAAACTGGGTAATTTATTGCATTTGTGTGCCCTAAAATGAACGTACTGTATTTTTTACTGAAATTTTCCTGAACCGTTGCGCTAATATCGTGTGACATTAAAAAACATTAACTATCACCATTTTATTCTCTAGGGTGTCTTCTTTCAGAAAATTTATAATGTTTGGGAGTTTTATGTAATCTTCAGGCTCAAAATTATTTTTTAAACGTGTGCAAAAGAGCAGCAAAAGAGTTAAATGTCAGACAGGCTTAAAGTGACAGGCAGAAGGTCTGCATGTGGAGGTAGTAGGGGTGAGCAGGTTCAGCAGGATTCAAAAGCGAGGGCCCCATGGACTATTGGGTGTCCAGGCTGGACCAGTGTGCTTTCTGAGAAGTCCTTTAGCACAACGGGAGGTTTTGTTAGGCTTCATGTACACAGGGCGTTGTTTAACCTCTCCTGTACGAATGAACTTGACAGCTAGAAACTGGCGTTTAAAAATGTCAGTTTAGCTGCGTATACGTGCCGCGTTTAACCATGTTAGTGTCTAGAAGCATTTGTAAAAAAAAAAAAAAAAATATTATTATTTTTTGTTAAAATGAAAAAGGTCTGTAATTACCGCGTTTAGCAGCGTTTAGAAGCTTTTACAGGCATTTGGCGCTGCAAATGCCTCTGAACATCCGTCTGAACTCATTTTTTTGCGTTCCAAAAAATGCTTCTAAACTCAACTGCCTAGAAATGACTATAAACGACTCTGTGTACATGTACTGATAAGATAACATTGAGGAGAGTTCAGGGGCAGCTGAAAAAAATGCCCAACTGCTCCTAAACATCCATTTACCAGCAGCAGTGTACATGAGGCCTTACAGAGAGGCGAATCTGCTTCTGCTGTAGACAAGCTCACTTTCATTCAAATAAACCAGATTTGGAACACAAATGACTGCAAAACTCCTGCTGCTAATGACTAAACTTTTATTTGCTCAGGCACTATAAAGGTTCTGCATAATGTTTTGTGGCAAAATCTATGGCCATGGGCTGCCCACCCTTCCACAATGCAGGGGGAATGGCAAGCGGCAGCAAATAATGTGGGGAAATCCTATGGCTGGACTGAAGGGTCGGCAGCAGCGAAAAATAAGTGTAGAATCTTTACTGCTGCCTGTATTTCCCCAATCATCCCCCCCCCCAAAAAAAAGACACTTAAAAGAGAAGTTTGGGATTTTGAAAAAAACTGTTATACCCACCTAGGTGAATACAGCATCGATCCGGTCCCCCGCCCGCTCTGCACTGAGAACTGAGTGATCAAAGACCCCTGATTGCTCAGCTGTCAGCATTCTGTGAGCAAAGAGCTGCAGTCTCCAGCTCTCTGCTCTGGCCCTCTGCGCTCACTGGAGCAATGGGCTGTGGAAGGGGTGGAAGGGGCTGGCTCAGGCTGTCAGCGGCCCTCTGAGAGGCGGAGCCAGCTGCTCTTATGGGCGTCTGGGCAGATCCCAATCATATGGTTGGGATCTTTTCAGAGTCTGGATTAGCTCACTGACAGCGAAACTTCCACATCCTCATTCAAGTCATTCACACAACTTCTTCCAAGGAATGAAATATACCATAATTAGGAAGTATTTCATACATACAATGCATCCATCTTACCCATCTGAGTCCACTTTTAGATTTTGCTTCAAGTTTTCACAAATCTTTTAATGGGCATCAGACAGCCTTCTATAAGTTCCAGCAAGGTGATATGTCCAAGGGTTGGCAGGTGGTAAGTGCCTTCCTTTGGTTCACTATAGAAAGTTAAATTCCAACCACAGGGTTTTCATTTAATGTACACTTGTTCGACTGGTAACTGTAGGCTTCTTCAATTTAATATCTGCAACTTTATATATAAAGTGAAGTCCTGTTAGCATGTTCTCTGCAATATAGCTTAAATGGCTCCTAGTGCTACCCCTAACGTTCCCAATGTAAGTGCTCTTCTGTAGGGGGTGGCAGTGGCTCATATCAAGACAGATTCAGGTACTTATGCTAGTTGTTAGCAAAAATGCATCCAATTATTTTTAAAAGAATACACAGATGCATTAAATGATGTCATTTATATCTAACAAGAGTTCAGCTTTAAGCGACACAATTTTATTTGTGTCTAGCGCCTTTACATAACAAAATGCGCATCAATGATTTGTAAAAACATGCACTTAATGTAATTTTTCCTTAGGAAAACAAATCCATAATGGCAAGATTCATTACAAAAAGCAATGTAATGTCCTATTACAAATCTGCTGAGTAGATGTATTGATGCTCGCTATTTATTGATCGGTAAAGATGAAGAGTATTCACTTTCACTTTCTTGTGAAAACTGAAGCCACACAACACAGTCTTTGGCATTGGACTATGTGTTATTTTACAACAAATAAATGTGTCAGTGTTTTATTTATTTTTTTACTTAAAAATGTTAAAAGGGTAGAACTGAACTGTAGAGAGATATATAATACACAAATTAATGCAGCTCTGTATTTATTATTACATCCTTAGGCCACATACACACTGCAGATGTATGTCGTCAGATTTACCAAAACCATGTAATATGAGGTCAAACCTTAAGCGTTTCAATTTGTAAGCAATCAGGCAGCCCCTTGCACTATGTGGTTTTGATAAATCTGAAGACAAAAATCTGCAGAAAATCAAATAGTGTGTATGGGTCTTAAAAGTGCAACAGACATCAGAGAAGGAGAAGCAATACAAAGAACCAATCAAATGTGTTGTGGCATGGGGGCATGCCAATTAAAAGAGACACTAGTGCAAACATCAGGTTAATTCCCTTGCCAGACAGGATTGAGCTGTGTGGTAGATCTGTGTAAATCTCAGGACAAGATGGCCAGAATGCAAATTCTATTACCAGGTAAAACAGCTTTCATATGCATATTTCATCTGTGCATTAACTATTTCTCTGGAGCTCAGATTTGTTTTTTGCTTTTCATATTCTCTCCAGTCATTAAATTTGGTACAGAAAAAAAAGGTAGAGAAAGGGTTACATAGTTTGTCAGGTTGAAAAAAGACACAAGTCTATCTAGTCCAACCAATAAAAAAAAAATCAGTTCCTCTAATCTTTCCTCATAGCTGAGCTCCTCCATGCCTCTTATCAGTTTGGTTGCCCTTCTCTGTACTTTCTCCAGTTCCCTGATATCCTTTTCAGGAACTGGTGCCCAAAACTGAACTGCATATTCCAGATGAGGTCCTGCAAGTCCTACAATAGGCTTTTCATATTGATCTAGTTAAACAAATCTAACACGTGAATTATAATGTACATGATATAAATGATGCTTTAACTTGGTGTGCTGTCAACAAAAATACATATTGCTCTAGTACCTTAGACACTATTGATTTGTACAGGGTCAAAATGATATCTCTCTCTCTGGAGTCCATACCACTCTTAATACATGAAAGGACGTTGCTCACTTTGGAAACCGCAGCTTGGCATTGCATGGCATTATTAAGACTTCAGCCCGCTCTCTGCTGAAAACGGGTCACAGGAGTGCAAAACGAATTGCACTCCTGTGACCCATAGGAGAAGCCCAGCCAAATGAGCTTTGGCTGGACTTCTCCTTTAATTTCTAAAACAGGATACTGGCTAGAAAATCAATTTAATAAAACAAGAAAAGGAAAAACTTGTCAGTGAGCAAATTCAGGCATTTCACTGTACCATATTGTGCTTTGCTGAATACCGAGATGAAAAGAAGCGGAAGTAAATAAATGATTAGGGTTACTTGCCCTGCAGTATAAAAACCAAGATAAAAAAAAATTGTTGTAATTTAATCTTATATTACCAGCCTTTTCCAACAAAACAGGTTCTTGAACGTAAGGTAAAATATCAATGCTCTATTTTATAGTAAAGTTTACTTTATCACTACAGTATGTTGCAAGACCATTCTGTCACAGCAAGTCTTAGCTGGTTTGCCCTTTCTGAACACAAAGACAACTAGTTAGTCAGAGCAGCTGATACCTTGAGACATTTGCTGTACTATGTGCAGGTGTTAATAAAAAAATCAAAGCTTAACTCTTTTAAGAACTACTGCATTTTTGTGGTGAAGTGAATATTAGTAACAGTAGATTAAATGAACAATTTTAGGTATTGTAAGCCTTGTCATAACTATTTTTGTTTATAGGCCGTCCATCTCGCAATGTTCATTTAAAAAAAAAAGTAAGTACAATGCAGAGACACTGCTCTCTCAACTTTTTAAAAAAATATTTGCCTAGCCTTCTTCTAAAGACTGAAGTAAAAATGTACAGAGCTGACTTGCACTAGAGGCAGGCTAGGACAAATGGTAATCTTTTTGGAATACAAGCTCACTCTACATAGGTGGACAAAATAAAAAAGTGAAACATTTCTTCAAAGTTATCAGTACAATCTTTGTGCTTTGTATAGTTACGAAGAAATCTTCAAATATTTAACTGTTGTAAGGTTACACATGTTGAACAACAGTGGCTCCTAAAATGCTATAGACTTTGAAGCAACTCAAGTCCCCCAATCAATTTCTCTCCATGCCTCCAAAAGGGCCACTTTGTTGTTAAACTTGGAAAAATCCTGATGCTCGCCTGTGAACATCCAAGCCCTCCCCTGGCTTCCAGCCTGATCAAAATCTCAATCCATGAGCCCCTTAACCACTTCAATACCGGGCCTATTCTGGCACTTCTCTCCTTCATGTAAAAATCATAATTTTGTTGCTAGAAAATTAGTCAGAACCTCCAAACATTATATATGTTTTTTTTAGCAGACACCCTAGGGAATAAAATGGTGGTCATAATTTTTCAAACACCTTTTTTGGGGAAAATGAATTAAAAAATAACAAAACAGTAAAGTTATCCCAATTTTTTTGTATAATGTGAAAGATGATGTTACGCCGAGTAAATTGATACCTAACATGTCACGCTTTAAAATTCCACACACTCATGGAATGGCACCAAACTTCAGTACTTAAAAATCTCCAGAGGAGACGCTTTATTTATTTTTTACAGGTTACTATTTTCGAGTTACAGAGAAGGTCTAGTACTAGAATTGTTGCACATGCTCTAACGCACGCGGTGATACCTCACATGTGTGGTTTGAATACCATTTACATATGTGGGCGGGACTTAAATGCATGTTCGCTTCTGAGCACGAGTTACCGGGGACAGGGGCGTTATAAATTTTTTATTTATTTTTTTACTTAATTTTTTTTATTTTTACACTTTTTTTTACATTTTCTTTTTATCACTTTTATTCCTATTACAAGGAATGTAAACATCCATTGTAATAGGAATATATTGTGACAGGTCCTCTTTATGGAGAGATGCGGGGTCAATAAGACCCCACATCTCTCCTCCAGGCTGGAAAGCCTGAGATCGGGAAAAATATTTCACCGATCTCATGCTGACAGCCGCGATTGCGGCTTTATTTACTTCTGGGTACCCGGGCGTGACGTGAGCCGGCGCTGGATGATTCTTTCTCCGGGCCCCAGATGGCATGGGAGAGCCCAGAGAAGCACCGGATGGCGGCGGGAAGACGTCGCCTCCCGCCGCCTATAAGAACAATCAAGTGGCGGAACTGCCGCTATGATCATTCTTATCGTGCACAGAATCGCCGGCTGCAAAAAAGGATATCTGAATGATGCCTGTAGTTGCAGGCATCATTCAGATATCACCGCACAAAGTCAAGGACGTCATGTGACGGCCTGCGGTGTTGAAGTGGTTATTGAATTTGATTTTTTTTAGCAAAACGAATTTATTACTTTTACCAGTACTCACACTTTTAGGCAATCCATTATTTATTCCTTGCTTAGAATCATCTAGAGAATTTAACTAGTAGGACTCACCCAAATGTCAAAACATACACTCATTCATAAATAGTGACTCCATATAAAGCTAGGCCAAAATCTGAGGAAAATTAAAAGCCCCTCATATGGAAATCTTCTAATAGAAGAAAAATAAACACTGGCTTACTCTTTTAACTTCTAACAAAGACCCCAGCGCACAACTATCAATTATTGAACACATATGGTTATCACACACTTTTTACTTCAAAATGAATTACCATAAAATACTCAACACAATTTTCTAATTAAAACCATCATAACACTCTGTTTCGAAAGAAGAGAGCAATTTCAAAAATAGCAAGGCTACAGAGCACTGGCAACAAATTTGTTCCACGGTCTATACATGCTCTATCAACATATTTGTTACTGAAACAGTATTCAAAGTTCTTATTTGATGATACATGATATGAACCTGCTTGGCATATCTTCACCCTAGCCACTCCCATCAGCTTTAGAATCTGTAATGGTGATGCCAATATTTTCACATCTTGTGGAACTGCCCCATGTTAAGCAGATTGTGGTCCAAAGTATTTCAACTATTACACACTCTATTTTAATAACATATTCCTAAAGACCCTTGGTTTGCACTCCTTCATCTAAAACTTTCCCCTCTTAACAAATCACAATTAAAGCTAACACCATATCTGCTTTTGGCAGCCAAACTATCGCTATGGCATGGAAAAAAACAATTTGAATATTTTATGGAAGATAATAAATTTATGGACTTATTCTTTGTTAATGAGAAACTAACAAGCAAACTCACGGATACTAACAAAAAATTCCTCAAAGTATTTGTTATGCCCAATACGCCCATACCTCACTTTCTATCACGAGTTATACTTCTTGATATACATTAACAGAGGGAGATACATATTAGAAATTCCAGTAACTTTCCTTCTTTTCTCCACCTTACACGGGGGGGGGGGGGCCCTCTTCCTTTTCTTTATCTCACATCTCTCTCTACCCCTCTTTTTCTGTTCTGTAGACTGCATATTCTTTCTCAGCCATCGATTGCGTAGAGAATTCTGAAGCAACATTTTGATCAATGGACTTTTGGGGTACCTTTTATTCATTTATTTCAGATAAAAAAGTACATTTTGAAATATGTAGCTCCAATATATCAAAACAACCTCCCTAGACAGAAAACCATAATGAGTGTTTTACATAGATCAAATGGAATTCGGAGCTTCATATCCCCTATTACAAAACATTTCAAAACTTGTGTTGAGACTGTTATGGAGATCCAAAAATTTCCTCCACTTGTTTCATGAGTAACCTGTTTTTTTAGGAAAATGGGAGAGCGATAATCTGTACATAATAAAAAATGTATATATACAATCAAATAGAAATTGAGAACAAAAAAAATTACACTCTTGTGTTCGATCATATTCTACTTACTGGGAGCTTGGCTAACATCTCACAGACTGACAAAGTCATCGATCCTGGCCTTCCACTTAAAGGCGAGTGCAAGGGCAAATCATAGGGACTGAATAAGATGGCTGAAGGTGGGGGTAAAGTTGGCACATTAAGAACAGTATAACATATGCAAATAACGGAGGGAGATTCAAAGTATTCAAGTAGTCTAATCATTAATAGCCTATGGTGATGTGCAGCTTCTTAGCTGCATGTTACCATAGGATAGTATTTTAATGAGCCATGTGAGATTTTATTTTATACAGATCATCACTCTTCCATTCTCCTGAAGAAGCAAAAACATATAGAAAAAATTCTTAGATCCTTATAACAGTCTTAATGCAAGTTTTTAAGTGTTTTGTAATAGGGACGATGAATCACCAAATTTGATTAGATCTATGTAAAGCACTAATTATGGATTTCCATTATCTATGGAGGTTCCTTTGATATACAGGAGAATTTTTAAAAAGTACTTTGAAATTATGTGAATAAAAATAAATATGTTTGTTTAAATGTCTAAGTTGTAATCCTTGGGTACCTCAAACATCCATTGATCAATAATTTGTTTCAGAAATGTTTACATTGAAGGGATGTGATATCTTTGCTAAACCTGTAGATTCCCACTCATGGTAATTACAAAACAGACAAGTAACATTAAAAAAAATTGGATTACAAGGGACTAATACATAAGATAGGTTCGACTGGTCTTTAGTTCCATGCAGAATCAAATTAGTTTGCAGAATGGGTCCAATCTGATGTATAAGAATTATAGCTCTTTGCATTCCTTCATAGTTTCGATGGTAAGCGAGAGTTCCAGAGCTGCAAGTGCAGCCATCTTTACTGGTCTTTGAAGAAGGCATTTACAGACATAACACAACCAATCAGATGGTCTGAAGGGTATGCCAAAGGGGTGTTGAAATGTTTTATTATACACCAGTGGACACTCCCTACATGCCAGTTATTATAGTTATATTTCTAGAAGGTAGGTTTTAATAATCCAACAACCATTGTATTATTTAACACAATAAAATTATGATTTGATAGACACCAAATATGGTATGAATACTGTGGGGGTAATTTACCAAAAGCAAGCAGGCTTTTCACATCACAAAGGAATTTCTCCTGTGCTTAATGAATAAGATGAAGCTCTGCTACCTTCCCTGGACATTCTATTTTTCCCTTGTCATATCTCAGAGTATTTTTTGCAACGTGAGTTTTCACTGCATTCACTAAGCTAAGAGTAAATTTCTTTGCAAAGTGAACAATCCATTTGCTTTTAGTAAAAAAACACTATGTAGGTTTCTCTTAAGAGGTGTAATGTGTCCCATCAGCCTTCTGAACCTGTTAATAAAGATGTGTTTGGTGTCTAATTGTTTGGTATTTTCTTACACATTAGTGTAAAAAGTTTTATAATAGTATCTCCATTACAGCCGGAATTATAGAATATGAACCAGAGTTGGATTTTGTTAGTTAAAAAAAAAAACAGACCAGAATGGATATTTGCTCAAACCATTAAACGGACTGTTTTACAATCAGTTTACAACAGCCAGTCACTATCGGGCTGCATTAAGATGCTTTTCCAATCCTGGCCAAGATGTTTCTGCATTCCTCTCTAGCTCATCTGCTTTGTGTCAATGTTTTTTGAGCCGGTTGCTTTCTTCTGTCAGATGTATTACTCCCCATGAATGCCTAGCACAGACATGAGATTTAAATCTAGTCGTTTTTATTATTGGCTAGTGAATTTTGGAGAAATGAGGGTGGCACTAAGTACTTCTCCATTCTCATTATCCAGTTTGGGTTCGTCAGACTTAATTAGCATCACACACTCTATTAGCAGTTCATTTCATTTACGCTGCATTTCAAACCTCTAGGTTAAATTCCAACATTTTTAGCATAAATGTTATTCCGTCTCTCTTACAACATTGGTCACAGCTATACGATGTACTGGCTAGTAAGAAGAGGTGGTCTGAAATAATACTGCAACTGCAACTGGTATGGGGAATCTAGTGAATAAAGCTGATACACTGTGCTGGCATCTTTTGGATGGGTGTTAAAGAAAAAAAAAAGACTTACTTGATGTCCTGTAGATCGAGAGATTGGTCCAAAGGATGTATTTCTACAATCTATACCCTGCTAACAGATCTTCATTGTAAGCTTCCATACATAAAACAGTGGAAACTAGATCTACAAATTTATTTGGACTTATCAGATTGACAGGACATTGCTAATAATCTGTCTAAAATCTCCATTAATACAATCCTGATAAAGTCTAACAACACAACTCTTTAATGCTGGTACTTGGTGCTGACTAGAATAGTGAATACTCATCTGTCCGCACCCCTGGATTGTTTCTGACACTGGACATGTGTGGTGGCTATGCTCCAAGATATCTAGATTTTGGATATGACTGTTTAATTTTATCCGCTCAGTAATGGACATCAGTATCTCTAGATCCCCATAGGTGGCCCTTGTCCAGAAAATAGATACTGCTATTCCTAAGTGGCCTAAATGTTATACATACTTTTAGCAGCACAAATCGCGATAGCCTGATGTTGGAATCTAGCAGAGGTACATTTGGTTTATGATAAATTTAAGTTAAATTGGATTATGGTTAATAATAAACTTACCTGCATTTAACAAGACCTGGGACCCCTGGATCAAATATATATCTTCTGTAGATTGAGACCGGATTGGACCCTTTCTCACAACCATTTTGATCCCCTCTTTTCTCTTTCCCCTTTTTTTCTGACTTTTGCCTTCTCTTCTTATGTTCTGCATAATCGGCTCTTAATGAACATGTGTTTACATTAGGTTGGTGCTCTATATGGGTGAACAAAGAAAGAGAGCATGGTTCATGCCTTAACTGGTTTAGCTTTTATTAGGCCTTAATAAACTCTTGCTGGCTTTGAGATAGCACTGAACATTACATAATATGAGATGTTGCTTGAGCTACTCTTGATTTGTAAGTAAGGGATATTGATGATGGACATGCATATTAGCTTTTTTCTATTTTGCAATGACTATATATGTTTATCTATGTGACAGTTTTTATTCTGTGAAAACTATCTTTATGGAGCCCTTTTTTTCTATTGTACTGCTCAAAAACTTAAACAATTTGAAATATAAAAAAGCATACCTGAACTCAACAAAAAAGCATTGTGGTAGCAGACTTGGTGAGCTGCCAGAAAACAGATTTTTGATCACTCTCCTTGTCCTCATTCACATTGGCATAAAGAATAGGTGTTTACTTTGCAATAATAACGTTTTGCTAACATGCTGCAATGCAAATGAATAGTCTTTTACTTACAGTACGTTTGTGGAGTGTTATAGCAAGGATTTTTAATAGGTTTTTTCCTCCACTCCAAAACAGACATTCAGAGAGTTTTAAAACATCCCCCCAACAACTTAGAAGCATTTAAAATGCATCTGAAACACAAATATTATAGGTTTTTCAGAGTCATTTGAGTCCCAACGCCCATGTGAACTTAAACTGATACTCAGTGCACTCTGGAGATGTCATCATCATGTCCATTGGGATAACATAATTAATTTGAACCTGTAATAAGGTCTTTGCAGTACTAAGAGCTGTTTAGATAATTTTCTAATGAAAACTAGACATACATAGCTATTGTGTTGTTTAGCAAAATTAATTAATTCTGAATAATGTAAAAACCACATCCTCTTTTTATCCTGAATGCTACTTTGACTTGACTTTGACTTGTATCCAACACTTTATTCTCTTTGATCAGAATGTCTTTAATTTTACATTTTATGTATCAGAGAAAAATGATAACCTTTCATTATGAATTTAGGAGTGTTTGTAGTTCATCTAAGACTTTTCCCCAGAATCTATAGCTAGACTCATGCTCTAATATGTGCATCAAAGTCAGAGCACAAATGAACTGTACAATGTCAATACATTTCTGTGAGTCTTACTGATTCAACAAGAACAACTTGAGAGTTTATTATTAAGTTTTCCTCCAGGCACTAGGCTCCCAGTATATTTCCACATTAATTTTCTTTCCTATTACTATTAGCTGTTTTATAATGCATAGCACAGCTTCCAAAGCTTGACAGATTTAAACTGATCCACTTGAAGCTTGCATTTTATTTCAGTTGCTTTATTTGTCATTCGTTTGACAAATTTGTTGCTTTCAGATAAGGCAAGCATTTGAGCATTCCTGCCAGGAAAGGAAGATTAAAAATATTGTAGAGATATGCATAGATTTACTAATTTTCTTCTTTATAAACTAAGGAACTTCGAAGGACATCACATAAATGCACAATTTAGAGTTGTTAGGGTTCTGTGAGAAGAATAAGCTGCCTAAGTCCTACACTAATTTGGTGCAGATGGTTTTGTTCGTGTGTCCACCATCCACCAGTCCTATTTTCCCAATTTAACTCCAGCGCTCCTTACTTACAGCTCCTGATCCAATTCACATGGCTCGCCCCCATTCACCCCATCAAGTGCTGGGACAAGGTCCATTGGCACCCAAGATAAAGATGGCTAAATGTGATGCCTGTCCCCATCACCAAAGTAGACAGATGGAACTACCAAAATCGCACATTTGAATTGATGAAGGGTGCAAAAATAACATTCACTTTCCACTAATCCTAAGGTGAATACCTTTTGGTTTCAATACTTTCAAGAACAGCCAAACAGGACATTTTTCAATGTGGTAAAAACCAGTATAATTTAGTCACAGTGAGAATCTTAAAATAGAGGCAGGATTCCATTAACATAATAACAACCAAAATTTGCTCCACATTATAAAAACTGTAAACTTGCAAATATTTATTGTGTTTCAAATCAATGCAACAAAGACAGGAAAACAAATCCCTCTAACCAAACTTTGTTGTTCCATCTGGAACCAACGTAATTTATAACTTGTTTTACTTGTGACTGTGCAACTGCAGCTTTCCTTTAAAAAAGTATAAAGTGTAGGGCTATACTATGACTCAGATATCCCAGATAATCACAGATTATACTAGGAAAAGAGTTGTCACGGTGACACAAGCTTTCTGCTGATTACACACCGACAAATGTGTAATTTTCAGGACTGAGCAGTAAGTTTAGCCAAGTCCGGCACAGGGCAGGACTTGTGTAATCTCCAGGACTGAGCTGTCGGTTTAGCCAAGTCCTGCACAGGGCAGGAGATAGACAATATAATGTGGAGCCAGAAGAGGGTCCCACCCCAGCTGCATCTCTTCCCCAGTACAACACCCAAGAAGGATGCATCTCCTGACTCCTTAGTCCAGCCTTGATCCGATTTAATACAAATTTTCCATAATTGTCAGATCCTCACCATGGATCCATTTTTAGTGCATGTGTATCAACAGTGGCAGACATAGGCAGCCTTGGTGACATCTTGTTTCACAGATAAAAACAGTGGAGTCTTTTATCTGGGAGTCTGAAATTGGTTTTGCACAGGGTAGCCCATATCCTCCTATTCCCGGGTCCCCTGCCGGCGCTCCTGGCCCCTTCCCTCCTGCAGATTCCCCTAACAGTAAGCAGCTTGCTACAGGTGCACCCGAGGTGAGTCTCTGCTCTGTGTGTCCATTCAGACGTGGAGCCATGGCTAAGCTGACTTTGATTGACAGCAGCGGGAGGCAATGGTGCCCACTGCTATGTCTCAGCCAATCAGGATGGAGAGTCCCGGACAGCCGAGTCTCTTGTGCAACATTGGTGGATTTAGATGGGGCTCAGGTAAGTATTGGGGGGCTAAGGGGGGCTGCTGCACACAGAAGGTGTTTTATCTTAATGCATAGAACGCATTAAGATGAAAACCTTCTGTCTTTAGAACCATTTAATATCAAGAAGCATGATTAAATTGTTGCTCTAGTTATCAGGGATTCCAAGCCTTAATAGTGTAGAGAAAGTGCTGGCCATGGCTATTTCCATCTTATCAGATGAAGATGAGAAAGTAGTATCGAACAAGTTGTTATTTAAGTTCTTACCACTACTGCACATGATTTTTATTGGTTTAGATAGAAGTTATTCATTAATCATGCAGAAGTTAGAGATTTTGATACAGATGGCATGAATGTTTATGCCTAAGGAATGTACATGCAAAAAAGGCTTGTTCAGAAATACCAAGAAACTGATGCACATGGCTATTAATGAAACAAACAGCTCTACAAATATTTTCTAGTATAAGTTTATGGATTTTTTTTTTCTCCTTTGGTAATGCAAATATCATTACTCTGACATATTTAGGTTATCTTTTGACATATCATTTCCTAAACGTCAGAAGTTATAATATCACAATACAGATAACAATACAAATCTTTATAATATATTTCTTATACTAAACTCAGTAGAATGAGTAGCACCTGACATCCCTATTTTAAAATATCAAGTTTGTAATAACCTATAATCCGGCTCAATGTCAACTGTGAGTAGTAAATTCAGCTGAAGAGACACTGAAGATGAACTGCATATCGTCTGTAATATACAAGATAGTGCACTTCTTATGGCAGATATGAGAAGTTAACTTAGAGTTCCATGACTGTGTAAAAGCTCTGAACTTGTGGTGCCCTGCTTTTATATAGTCATGGACCTTCTCATTAGTCATTACCTAATATCCTTTTAGACTACTGTGGGGGCACTTTGCCCTGTGTGTCATCTCTTTGTAGCAGTTCTCATCAACATGGGGCAGGGTGCTCTGGGGTGGGGGGGCCGCAGGTCGCCCCCCTGCCCCAGAGCACCAAACCCCCCATGTTGAGGGCATGCGGCCTGGTACGGTTCAGGAGGGAGGGGGGCCGCTCTCTTTTCCCCCCTCTTCCCCTGCGGCCTGCCAGGTTGTGTGCAAGGATAAGGGTCTGGTTTGAATTTTGAGGGGGACCCCCACGCCGTTTTTTCGGCGTAGGGTTTCCCCTTCAAATCCAGACCAGACCCAAGGGCCTGGTATGCTCCTGGAGGGGGAACCCATGCCGTTTTTTTCTTTAAAAATTGGCGTGGAGTTCCCGCTCAGGATTCATACCAAACACAGTGCCTGGTATTGGCGGGAATCCACATCGGATCTCCGTCTATCGGCAATGCGTGTCGCTCATCGTGAAAGGAACATTTTTCCTTTCCCGATGACGAGACAGCTCGACGCTGGCTCTCGCGACGGAGCTCATAGGGTGTCAATCTCGCCGCTAGAAGCGGCGAGATTGACACAATATCGGCGGCACCTACTGTACTTTACAAATCCCTGGATAACAAAAATATTCTGCATATTAAAAGAGAAAACATTTTTTAGGGGAAGATTGACTTTATCCACGAAACATGTCGGGCATGTCTGGATGCATCTTGTGTTTTATATAGACGGTTTATTGGATTTTAGCTCAGTTGGATTTATTATGATACCACTCTGTTTGAAAGTCACATAGAACATGGAGGATGATGTTTTATGCTACAACATGCAGTTTACTTTTATGTTATGATCTATTTTCAAGACAACAGTCTTTAATATATATATTTGTTGTATGTTTATTACTTGTTGTAATTCAATATGCGACTGTTTGTTACTGTCTAGAAAATAAATACATATATTTTTTTATTAATGACTCATTTTTTGGCCATAATGAACATGCCTCTTTTAAAGTTCCAACTTGCTACTGTTTTATAATAAGTTAGAAAACTGGTGAAAAATGATGCATAGATGAAATATTAAATATGGCAAAAAATATTTTAAGGATATAACAAAAAAAGGTTGTAAAAATGTACAGGTCCTTCTCAAAAAATTAGCATATTGTGATAAAGTTCATTATTTTCTGTAATGTACTGATAAACATTAGACTTTCATATATTTTAGATTCATTACACACAACTGAAGTAGTTCAAGCCTTTTCTTGTTTTAATATTGATGATTTTGGCATACAGCTCATGAAAACCCAAAAATCCTATCTCAAAAAATTTGCATATTTCATCCGACCAATAAAAGAAAAGTGTTTTTAATACAAAAAAAGTCAACCTTTAAATAATTATGTTCAGTTATGCACTCAATACTTGGTCGGGAATCCTTTTGCAGAAATGACTGCTTCAATGCGGCGTGGCATAAAGGCAACCAGCCTGTGGCACTGCTGAGGTGTTATGGAGGCCCAGGATGCTTCGATAGCGGCCTTAAGCTCATCCAGAGTGTTGGGTCTTGCGTCTCTCAACTTTCTCTTCCCAATATCCCACAGATTCTCTATGGGGTTCAGGTCAGGAGAGTTGGCAGGCCAATTGAGCACAGTAATACCATGGTCAGTAAACCATTTACCAGTGGTTTTGGCACTGTGAGCAGGTGCCAGGTCGTGCTGAAAAATGAAATCTTCATCTACATAAAGCTTTTCAGCAGATGGAAGCATGAAGTGCTCCAAAATCTCCTGATAGCTAGCTGCATTGACCCTGCCCTTGATAAAACACAGTGGACCAACACCAGCAGCTGACATGGCACCCCAGACCATCGCTGACTGTGGGTACTTGACACTGGACTTCAGGCATTTTGGCATTTCCCTCTCCCCAGTCTTCCTCCAGACTCTGGCACCTTGATTTCCGAATGACATGCAAAATTTGCTTTCATCCGAAAAAAGTACTTTGGACCACTGAGCAACAGTCCAGTGCTGCTTCTCTGTAGCCCAGGTCAGGCGCTTCTGCCGCTGTTTCTGGTTCAAAAGTGGCTTGACCTGGGGAATGCGGCACCTGTAGCCCATTTCCTGCACACGCCTGTTCACGGTGGCTCTGGATGTTTCTACTCCAGACTCAGTCCACTGCTTCCGCAGGTCCTCCAAGGTCTGGAATCGGTCCTTTTCCACAATCTTCTTCAGGGTTCGGTCACCTCTTCTCGTTGTGCAGCATTTTCTTCCACACTTTTTCCTTCCCACAGACTTCCCACTGAGGTGCCTTGATACAGAACTCTGGGAACAGCCTATTCGTTCAGAAATTTCTTTCTGTGTCTTACCCTCTTGCTTGAGGGTGTCAATGATGGCCTTCTGGACAGCAGTCAGGTCGGCAGTCTTACCCATGATTGCGGTTTTGAGTAATGAACCAGGCTGGGAGTTTTTAAAAGCCTCAGGAATCTTTTGCAGGTGTTTAGAGTTAATTAGTTGATTCAGATGATTAGGTTAATAGCTTGTTTAGAGAACCTTTTCATGATATGCTAATTTTTTGAGATAGGAA
The DNA here is from genome assembly GCA_029206835.1 of Rana muscosa. Taxonomy (NCBI): domain Eukaryota; kingdom Metazoa; phylum Chordata; class Amphibia; order Anura; family Ranidae; genus Rana; species Rana muscosa. The sequence goes on along the minus strand of CM055116.1, from coordinate 496,974,265 downwards.
TTTTGGGTTGTCATGAGCTGTATGCCAAAATCATCAATATTAAAACAAGAAAAGGCTTGAACTACTTCAGTTGTGTGTAATGAATCTAAAATATATGAAAGTCTAATGTTTATCAGTACATTACAGAAAATAATGAACTTTATCACAATATGCTAATTTTTGGAGAAGGACCTGTATTAAAACATTTACCCAGTTGATGTCCAACATGCTTTGTACACTGCTTGTTTCTCCTTGTCTGTTTTTTGATTAAAGACATTACTTGTTAAAAAAAAAAAGAAGATGGTAAACATTAGAATTTGCAGAATTAATGTCCCATGATTTCCTGGCATCCTGAAGTGTGTAATGCTCTGCAGATCAGACAGATATATAGGGAAATATTTAGCAGAATCAAAAAGTGATTCTCTTGCATTCCTGGTTTAGTTGTGTATTTATATATTTAAAAACTATGTTTGCGAAAAGATAACTGGTTCCAAGTTAATGATTCTGAAATTTAGCTGATTCTCTCTTCTTCTAACAAACATCTATCAAGGCATAATGTTCACTAGAAAAGGTGAACAGCTTCCTCTTTGCTAACAGATACTTCTCAAGAGCTCTTAAGGTAGATCTTTAATTACTGAAACAAGCTAAACACTGGACATATTTCAAGCAGCCATAAAGGTCTCACTAACTGCTTGAGTAAGGCACATTAAGTTTTATTACCTCTGATGTTAACTCATGGCTGTTGGAAATGAGATGTCCAGATACAAATATTCAACCTAAACAATGCTTCCTAATGTCTAAAGCGAGTGATTTTATTTATTTATATATATATATATATATATTTATTTATTTTATTTATTTCAGGTACTTATATAGCGCCATCAATTTACAGAGTGCTTTACATATGGAAAAATGGGGGGAGAAACTGCGCTAAGATGGTAATTATGACAAACCCCAAAGATTACTAAGGTGGAATGAGATAAAAAGGTAATGGAAAGCAGCAAACCTTCTGCAAAACAACATACAGTGAACAAAATATGGAAAAAATATGGTTGCGCTAACCCTATAGAGATTGCACAACTAAAAATAACATTGTGAATACATCAACATTTAAGTGAAAAAATGTGAATAATCCCAAAAAACTATGTTATGAATAGCAAATGAAATGAAGCATAAATGTGTGAAAAAAATTGTCCAACAATGATACTGTAGCACACCCCCGTAGGAGCTGCTGGTTTAATTTGGGCCTTGCACATTACCTCAATGTTCGTTGTCTAGGGGAATAAAGTCTGTAAGAACTCCAATGTCCACACACGATGTAAAACCTTATGCTGTTATGTTTTAAGCAAAATAAAATAAAACCTATGAAGGATAGTAGAAGGATGAAGAGAAAGGGGTAGTTTCAGGTACGCAGTACAGATCACTGGGGGAAAACTACTCAAATATAAAGTAATTCACCACTCCTCCTCGAGTGGGTATTGCTCACCCGGATAGGCCCCTCTCACCTGGCCTAGCAGCCGGAATGATGCACAGACAATGATCAGGACCAGTCTCTGCCACAGACTGGTTGTACACAAAATTGGATAGTCCGGGATCCTCTGCCACAGGACTTAGCGCCTGAACTTCCAGCCAAACAGTCAAAGAGCCTTTAAGCCAACCCGCCAGACTGCAAGGTGAACTTTAGCTATGGTGCATCCTCCAATAGAATTACCAGGCCCTCTTCAAAACACCAGCCTTCTGCTCTGTCTTTTCCAGGACAGGTCCTTCCCTGGTTTCCTCCATTGAGTGGCTTCCTCCCGCAGGACGGACAGCACAGGATCACCTTCAAAGTGTAGGCCCCAGTCAGCATAACTGGGCCTACTTGGTAGAGTTGCAGCCTTGGACCAACATGGTCCAGAGGCCAAAATCACACACCCCTCGCGCCAGGAGGGCCGCGAGGGGAAGAAGGACTCCAAGAAATGGCGTTTGCCCCTTAAGTACGGTACCCTTCCCCGGCATGCTCAGCGGGTACACGACGCCCAGTGAACTGTTCCTGAGGAAGGATACCCAATGGCCTTTCAGTCTTCCACATTGGCGTGAGGTGGTAACGCCACCTACAGGTAAACAGTGGGAAGTCTTCCCAACACAGCCATAGACGAAATAGAGGCTGATTTTGCATAATCACTTAAATCTGAAATATTGAAATATATAAAGTCCTTGCACCCGTGCAGAAAATAATATGCTTAATGAAGTTTATCCATAAATGCAAACTGTTGTGAAATCCACCACCAGATTTAATAAAATGCCTCCTTACCAGAGCTCCGTGACCCCCCCCCCCCCCCCCGTGACAGAGGATCCGGAGAAGCTTGAATTAGAAAGCACGATTTGCTCCAAAGACACCCAAATTTGGACAGCAATCTCAGTCAGCACATTCCGTAGACACTCAATGGATCTCAGACTCGTGTATGTGTACCATGTAAAAGACATAATGCCTCCATAGTGTAAAAACATTTTGAGGTTTATAAAAGCAAAAAAGTAGTAGACTTACAATTACACAGCGATAAAAAAGCCTTAAGCCTGTTGTGCCGGCCGGACACAAACAGACAAACCCGAAAAGCATATAAATGCAGTAATAAGTGCACAACATATAAACGTGTATTCAAAAAGTGCAGACCATAAATAATCAAAAATCCATACTGCATGTGCAGTGTGAATGTGTATAACACACAATAACAAAACTTAAAGGTTCATATATGCTGTCATTCAGTATTCAATAGGTGTTATCCAATTTGGAACCATAAGAATAACATTCACCACCAGTGCTGCCCGTCACCTTGTGAAGAAATGAAGGCTTACCAGAAAGCCAGCGACCGCCCTTCTCAGGGGGGTCAAAACAGGCTTAGCAGAGCAGTGTAGCAGAAACGCCACCAGGATAGCGAAGATTCCCTCTCGGATTACAGACTAGCGTTTAGAAGTGTCGCCCCCAGGTTACACTCCCCAGACACAATCCTAGGAGAAGCTGCAAACATTCCTTTTCATAGATGAGATGCGAGCATCCAATGAGAGCTCAGACGTTCCCGGGAGAAAAAAAAGGAAGGGTGAATGCACTACGTGAGAGGAGATTAACAGAATTCACATCAGTAGGCATAATGTAACTTACGCAATCAAATCATTTATGACATGTACCACTAAATGTGTAGTATATCTCCTAAGGTATCCATGTGGTTTAGAATATGTGGGTCGAAGTTGCAAGTCAGACTCGGGGAACATATTACAAATATCAGAAAGGGTTTTGACAAGTATAATGTTTCCAAACATTACGACCTCAAACACAATAGAGATCCCACAGGCACCACCTTTATAGCCCTAGAAAAATATATACCACACTGGCGTGGTGGGAATGGTAAGAGGAGTTTCTCTTGATCCGAGACTAACTGGATCTATAAATTAGGATGTCATGTTCCTAACGGCTTGAACGTGGAGTGGGACATCAATTGCTTCATAAATAACTGTTGATGTCTCCTCTAGTTTAATCATAGTCCCAATCGAAGGGAATTTCTCCCATACAGCTATATTTTTTGTTTACTGTTTTATGATATTTTGGTGTTAGCAAGATTTACGATATGCTATTGTGATTAATTTAGAAATATAGCATAACTGATAAGCTCTTTTTAGATTAGGTAATTAGGACCAACCAATTCTTAAGAAAATGCTTGGTTCCACATATGTATGTTTTTCTTTAAAAAAAACATGTTTTAAATGTATAATCTTTTTGTTATTATATTATATATAATTTTGATTGTTCAAACTGTTTGGCAGTGAGGAGGAGCGTATCCTTTTACTCTGTTTGGCAATTTTGAATAGCTTTAGAATATTTGTGTCTTTTTAATTTGTGAAGACACGATATATGTTTTCTTTCCCTGCAATATCCAAATGGTCTACAAGATGGCACCTGTCCTTTTGTTTACATAATTTACCTGGAGCAATGGTATTGTTGTTTTTCAGGCATTCCACCGTAGGAGGAGTTTGGGTTCCGTTTGGCGGGAAAATCAGTCATCTTTGCCCAATAGATGCTAAGCATCGTTTTTGTATTAAACAATGTCGGCGTTCCGCTCTGCCAGATGGTTCCTTAATGCGCAGGCATGTGTGCGTACCCCTGATGACGTCAGTTGTGACATAACGGTTGTAGGGTTGTTACGCACACACGCATTGCGCATGCGCGGACCATCTCTGTCGGTTTGGACAGATTTTTAAATCCTTGCAAGGAATATTTTAAATTCTTGGGACGTTGGTCCTAATATTCGGTACTTTTTAAATAAAAGACATCAAAAGGAAGCTCTGCACCACTGGAGTCTCTTTTCTCCCTTCCTTTTTTCTCCCGGGAACGTCTGAGCTCTCATTGGATGCTCGCATCTCATCTATGAAAAGGAATATTTACAGCTTCTCATAGGATTGTGTCTGGGGAGTGTAACCTGGAGGGGACACTTCTAAATGCTAGTCGGTAATCCGAGAGGGAATCTTCACTATCCTGGTGGCGTTTCTGCTACACTGTTAAGCTTGTTTTGCACCCCCCTTCACAAGGTGATGGGCAGCACTGGTGGTGAATGTTACTCTCATGGTTTCAAATTGGATAACACCTATTGAATACTGAATGACAGCATATATGAACTTTTAAGTTTTGTTTTTGTGTGTTATACACATTCACACTGCACATGCAATATGGACTTTTCATTATTTATGGTCTGCACTTTTTGAATACACATTTATATGTTGTGCACTTATTACTGCATTTATATGCTTTTTAGCACTACATGTTATATTATCCAGCGCTGCACTCTTTTCTATATATTCATTCTTAGTGCCCCATATCAGGGTTATAGTGCTTAGCTGCAGGATATCCTTCACGGTTCTTATTTTGTTCACATTTGTCTTTTAATTTTGGCACTTACACCTAGCGCATTTTTTTCTAGTTTTTATATATATATATATATATATATATATATATATATGTAGCGGCCTCACTCTCTCTCCATCTTCAGCGGTTGCACACCAACTCATGTCTAGGGGTTCCTGCTTTGTGAGAGTGAGATGCGCCACGGCCCATGTCCTCCTCATTGTAGTAGGGAGGTGAAGGCCACTTACTGATGTTTCCTCGGGCCGGTGTGTTCTGTGAATGCACTGAGTCTGTAATTGCAAGCTCACCAGCCTCCCCTTTGCTTCCAGTAACTGGAGTTCACACACCGGAGAAAGGTCCAACACTTGTTTATTCGACACTCCAATAAGCAAAGCACAATAAACAGTTCTTTTGCAGCAAACTGGTTGGGACCTATAACCTTGCCAACGGTGAGGCGAGCAGATTGAGGCACTTCCTAAAGTCTAAGTTCTATGCCACTGTACTATGACCAGCGGCGCCTAAGCCGATCCGGCTGTTACAGAACAGGAAAGATGGGGTCTCTTCCAGCAACCCCTATGAACAGCAATGGAGCCCTCTTCGATACGCTGTGGCCCCTATCAGGGGGATGTGTCCTCCCAAGAGAGTTCCCAGAGGCCCACTGTCACCGGGTTGGTGCTGCTCCGGGTCTCCAGTAGGTAACCTCTCTGGCCTCCTCACCTCAGATACGAGTCCCTCCGCTCAGGGACCCTCGGACAGTCCACCCTAGCGGGACCCAGTCGAAGGTACTGGGCCCCAGGCCTCCTTGATAGTACCTCACCCCAGGCTAAAGGTGCCTGGGATGGACGCCAACATGACTCCGGACCAGGCCATGGGCACCCGGACCAGACTCCTGGATCTCCAGCACCCAGGCCCGAGGGCCCTGGGTGCGGACCGCAACCCTCCTCCTCCGAGGACCTCCTTCTCCGCAAGACCTCGTGGTAAGGGCGTCTCCCCCTTTTATCTCCTCCCATCAACGGCCCGGCGGGTTCCCCGCCCCAGCCATACCATCTCCGGGAAGGGACAAAACAGGGAGCACTGCAGGAGATGATTCTACCTGAAGCCTGTGGGTACCCCGCCACCCACAGGCAAAGGAGAATACTACATCCTCCAATCCTCCACGAAACAAAAAGGGGTCTGAACCCTAACACAATTATACACCTGGGTCACACTATTCCCCAGGTGTATCCCATCAATTTGAGGACCCCGCTACACATATATACGGTATATATATATAAATATACATATATATACAGTAAGCAGTATATATATATATATATATATATATATATATATATATATATATGTGTGTGTGTGTGTAGCGGGGTGTTCAATTTAGGGGAAGTGTCTGAGTGGTAGCCAGGCTCAGACACATTAAATTGTTAGGATTCATGGACCATTTTGTCCTCAGGAGATAGTATTGGTGTGGAGTTCCCTGTGGCCTTTGGGTGGCGCTGCCATATTGGGCCGGGGTTGAACTATCAATACAGTGCTGTGCCTTTTATGACCCCTCTCGGCAGCCGTACAGTGGGGCGGGGAACCTGCTGTGCATGCCGGGAGAGGATATAAAGGGGGCAGACATCTTCTGATCGGGGTTCGTCCACCCCCAGGCACCTTCAGCCTGGAAGTGCGTGTGGCTCATCTCAGGGTGCCCTCGGCCCGGAGGCCGTGTTCCGGTTCTACCTCAGGCACCTTTAGCATGGGGTGAGGTACTACCTCACCATTTCTGACTACCTGGGTATGGAGGCCCAGGAGCTGCAGCAATGGCCCTGGGCCCAGCAATCTTCAGCTGGGGTCCACTAGGGATCGAGGAGTCCAGGGTGCCGCCTTGCAAGGGGACCCACGCTCTAAGAGAAGGGAGGATCTGTTCCGAAGGACCGATGCTGTGGTCACAGTGAAGGAAGGTTCTGTTGACTCTCTGGTTGGACGTCTTCTCCCTGAAAGGGGCCATGTCCTAGGAAGAGACCATTGTTCACCAGGTCAGTGGCAGTGACCTTGTTCTCCAGGTCAGTGGCAGTGACCTTATTCACAGGGTCTGTGGCAGAGACCAACCTCATGGTCTGTGGCAGAGACCGTGCGCCAAAACTGTTTGAGAAACATGAACAGTCAGAAGAGTTTGAGCTACGTTTGTGCCTGGACCTCCTCCACACCTTGAGCTGTCCTGTGTCTTTGCTCCAACCTTTCTTCTATCCAAGAGACTATTTGCTATTCGAGTGAGAATAAATATTGAGTTGGACTTTCAGCTGGTGTGGACATTTACATTACTGGGGAAGTCAAGGACTTGCATCTACACACTGTAGAGGTGAGAATCATTCTCAGGAGGACTTTGGACTCTGGCTGCAGACAAGGCCCAGAAACAACACCGCATAACCTCTTTAAACAGGAGGGTATGGGTTAGTGGTTCAGTGTGCCTGTCTCCCCCCTGCGAGGAGCCGAGTTTAATGCAGGAGGGGGATGGGTGGGTGCTGCTATATATATATATATATATATATATATATATATATATATATATACACATTTAAAAATATCCTGTGTAAGGAGGGACATAACTATTTTTCTCAAGATCTCAGTGCTTTAGATTTGCCAAGTCATCAATGCCATGATACATGAATGTCATAGTCTCATGCTGACACGCATTTATAGTATATTTTTACATTTTTGTAATTCAGTGCACTAAATAGTTTAGAATATCTGGGAAGTAATGAGTCAACTTCAAAGGAGCATTATTGTAAACTTGTACTGAACCGAAGCAGGCATCAGCATCCAAATGGAAGTTAAAATATTCTTATCTGCATTTTAGCATTTTTTGGCAATGTGGATCATACTGAGAGTAAGACATCAACAATATGTGGTCATGTGTAATGGCCTTTTTAATAGATTTCATTGCAAGAGAAATTCCATTAGTTCTCACATAGGCATAGTTTTTTCACACTATTGTATTATGATTGCTTTTGAAACAAAATGCGTTCTTCAGACTAGGTACAGTATATGAAAATTTGAATCTAGAATTAAAGTATATCTAAACCCCCAAAAATATATAATAAATGGCAGCTTGCCAGTCTATAGATGAGGTGGCTGCATTTGTTTTCTTTTTTTCTTTCTCTATCACACAGTCCTAGAATAACAACACTCATTCACTTTACTATTACTTAGGACAACAGAAACAGGACCGGACTACTGGGAGCCCTCCCTTTCTTTTGCCCATAACATAGATAGGCAAAGGCCTGAAGTCTTCAGAACAATAGAACTGATGAACTGATGAAGAGTGCAGCACAGGCAGATAGCACAGGACTTTTGGCAAGATGAACAGTACAGAAACTAGTTAAATAAAATGTTTTTAATGATATATTTATTAGACCAAAAGGGAGAAAAAAAGATAAGTTTATTGTTAATGGATCCTCCTGTATTAAATTGTATTGTAACTATACTGTCTGTCCCCATGTTGTAAAGCGCTGTGCAAACTGTTGGCGCTATATAAATCCTGTATAATAATAATAATAATAATAAAAAGGAGAAGTACAGCCCATTTACTGTATTTTTACCTTATGTGTTTTTGTGCAGAGATGTATTATTGATTTGACTGTACAGCTTATAATTTTTATTTTATTTATTTTTTACTCTATGCGAGTTTGTGCAGAGACTTTGAATGCTTGCATATCTTATGGTCTTATTTATTTATGAACTCATTGTAATATTCATATAGCTTTATATTTTGCAGAACATGTCACTTTATATTTTGTCACTTCACAAACACGCCAACTTTAGGTGAACTAAAGGGGCACACACCAAAATTAAGTATCCCCATACCCACCTTTAATCTTTATATTGTGCTCAAGACTTAGCCTTACTAACTTGTGCTGCTGGGCATTTTTAAACTGCTTTATCACTTGTAGTATCCTGATTCTTGTAGTAAAATAGCTGCCTGTATTCTGTATTATGCCTCTTGGAAAATTTTGCCACGTCTCCCTCATTAAAAATGCCCTTTCCTGCTGTATTATATCCATTCTCTTAATTGTTAAAGAGATTTTGATAGAAATTTTTCGTTTTTCGGGTCAAGTTATGATCACAATTCGTAAATTAGAAAATTTGTAAATTCGTGAATTAGAAAATTTGTAAATTCGTAAATTCGAAAATGCTTGTGTCACTGACTAACTGAATTTCCCAGACGTCTGCACTAAGATACAAGTCAGAGTTTTGACATCCTCTGCAACGAAAATTTCTTTTTTGGTGATATACTCCCTAAGGGAAATCACGTCCAAAGCGATGCAGACCCTGCCAGATTCTCCCATTAGAACCCAGCAGCAGCTGATTGATAATTATAAAATCACTCCCATTTGCATTCACTTTGCACCTGGACTTCAGAATAACAAAAGGTAGGAATCTGCAAGTTTGTTAAAATCTGTGCAATATACATTGATCAACCAAAGGGGAACGTTTTTTTTTTCCTAACAAAACTGGAGTTACTCTTTAGGCCTACACCGCTGTGAGGGCCATATGTGCATGTAAAGGATGCACATATGTTTTATCGATTTTCAGGCAGTACCATGCAAGTCACAGACACAGCCGCTGCTCCCAATTTGACATCCGCGTGGGTGGGTTCAGGGGCATGCAGGTACGTGTCCCTGAACCCATACTGTGTTCAGCTGTTTAGCTGCTGCTTCCTAATTGACATGCATGGGTCTGCCTGCATGCAGATGATAAGATTCATGTAGTTAAACCAGAAAATGTAAGGAAATACAGTAACTATAACTATAGAATTTTATATCCAGGTAACAGCAAAAAAGTGAATGCAAATTTTTGCAGATTGCTTGAGTTTGATAACAGTAACGTTCAAATTTAGCATGATAAAATATTGGAGGTCTTGGACATATGGCTGTCTTTAACATCAATGACAGCTTGAAGTCTTTTGTGGTATTTGTGGATGAGGCTCTTTATCTTCTCAGATGGAAAAAGCTGCCCATTTCTCTTGGCAAAAAGCCTCCAGTTCCTGTAAATTCTTGGGTTGTCTTGCATGAACTGCAAGTTTGAGATCTCTGTTATCAATGATATTGAGGTCAGGAAACTGAGATGGTCACTCCAGAACCTTCACTTTATTCTGCTGTAGCCAATGACAGGTTGACTTGGCTTTGTGTTTGGATCATTGTCATGTTGGAATGTCCAAGTACGTCCCATGCGCAGCTTCCTGGCTGATGAATGCAAATGTTCCTCCAGTATTTTTTGATAACATACTGCATTCATCTTGCCATCAATTTTGACCACATTTCCTGTGCCTTTGTAGCTCACACATCTCAAAAACATCAGCGATACACCTCTGTGTTTCACAGTAGGAATGGTGTACCTTTCATTATAGGCCTTGTTGATTCCTCTCCAAATGTAGCGTTGATGGTTGTGGGCAAAAAGCTTAATTTTAGTCTTGTCACTCCAAATGACTTTGTGCCAGAAGGTTTGAGGCTTGTCTCTGTGCTGTTTGGCGTATTGTAAGCGGGATACTTTGTGGCATTTGTGTAGTAATGGCTTTCTTCTGGTGACTCGACCATACAGTCCACCTTTCTTCAAGAGCCTCCTTATTGTGCATCTTGAAACAGCCACACCACATGTTTTCATAGAGTCCTGTATTTCACATGAAGTTTCTTGTGGGGTTTTTTTTTGCATCCCAAACAATTTTCCTGGCAGTTGTGGCTGAAATTGTAGTTGGTCTCCCTGACAGGGGTTTGGTTTTAACAGATCCGTGCATTTTCCACGTCTTGATTAGAGTTTGAACATTGCTGATTGGCATTGGATATCTTTTTATATCCCTTTCCTTTTTTATACAGTTCAACTACCTTTTCCCACAGATCCTTTGACAATTCTTTTGCTTTCCCCATGACTCAGAATCCAGAAACATCAGTGCAGCACTGGATGAAAAATGCAAGGGTCTGTCAGGAGTCCAGATACTCATTGACCTTTTATAAACACACATTAATTACAAGCAAACAGATCAGGTGAGGATGGTTACCTTTAATAGCCATTCAAACCCCTTTGTGTCAACTTGTGTGCATGTTATCAGGCCAAAATCACCAGGGTATGTAAACTTTTGATCAGGGTCATTTGGGTAGTTTCTGTTGTGATTATGATTTAAAAAGAGTAAATACAGTTGATTGATAATAAGTGGCGTCAGCCAAACCCTAACCATGAGTGAAAGAAAAGTGTTTGTGTTATTCAAATTTTCTCTGAAAAATGGACAGGAAATCATAAATTCTGCCAGGGTATGTAAACTTATGAGCACAACTGTATATATACATTTTCTGGAAACATTAGAAAGAGAGAGTTCCTGTAAATGTTGCTTTGCTGCTTCTCTGCACAAAATATAGAAAGCCAGGAATCACAGATTGCTGCAATCATTCAGTGCACAGTGCTGCAGCAGGTCTTTGCTGTCAAACATGCATCATTTATTACTTGGCACACTCTCTATATGTTTTAGCCTCGTGTATATTATCACTGTGGTTTGTCTACAGACACCGCACATGTAACAGTAATCATATTTTCTGTAGTATACCGATACAGCTAGTAATAAATATTTATTGGCCTTTTGGGAAAATGTCTATGTTGAAAAGCATCTTAAAACAGCACCACAGCATGCTTGTATATGTAATGGAAAAACAGTTCACTTTCCCCCTAGCAAAATTGATTATATATTGATAAATGCAGTGTATCGATTTTGTGCTACAAATAACTTTAGCCAGAAGTAAAACTACTTTGTCTCTAGCTTCCCTAGAGCTAAAGATCAACTGTAATTTAATTTGAAATTTAAATAACACCTGAAAAAAGGACTGAACTCCAGACCTTAAATGAATACATTTACTTTATCATTTGGCTGCCTAATATATTGATTTCATTTTTTGCTGCAAGTGGATCCATTAACTGTAGTAGCAGGAACTATAATAAAAACTTCACAATACCTGCCTACCTGGGAGCTACAGGTGTTGTGTACAGCCAGGGGAGGGCTGGCAGCCTTAGGCCTGGGGGGCAAGTCCAGTCAAGTGGCCCATTGAACCGCCGAATCAGCTCACCATCCATGGCCCACCTGTTTTTTTAATGCAGCCTCACCAGTGCCCATCAATGCAGCCTGATCACTGGGGCAGGTTACATGGGGTGTATGGGGGGGAGATGGGGGGTCAGCTAGGGGTGTCAGCGTCTCTCGCCTCAGCGATCTCAGCTCAGCAGGTCCTTGCACGCCACGGTCTCCTGGGGGGTAACGCTCCTCATCCTGGGGTCAAGTTGTAGTCAGCGCCCAGCCCTGCGTCCTGACTCACTGGCACGCCCTGCCTCTGCCTGCTTCCAAGAATCCGGTCCCAGGGAGTTGTAGTTTCCTCTGCGCTGCTGTGTTTTCCACCCACAAGAAGCTTGAGTGCGGACTACAACTCCCGGAATGCAACAGCTAGTGGTCGGCCGCCATGGCCGTGCCCCCGGCCCGACTTCCTAGACCAGATTAAAAAAGAAAATAGTAGCGGGCAGCGGCTGCCGGCCATTTTGAACATAAGTTAGGGCGGCCTGGGAGGCAATTGCCACCCTGCCCCCTGGCCCAGCCCTCCCCTGTGTACAGCTGCCTGTACAAATGACTTACAGGATTTCACTGTACACAAGTGTATGCAGCTCAGAATGCAAACATGCATACATCCACACACGTGCGTGTATACTCACATACAACTGTATTGTGTAATTAATTTAAACATGCAGCTCCCAGGCGCCAAAACAAAGCCATATTTTATGCTTTGTTGCCCAATACGTCTGTGTGAATGAGCCCTAAAAGTGAGTTGAGGGTTGGTCCACACCAGATGCCTTTTTAATCTGCATCAAAACGTATGGACAGTGTTTACCATGGATTGCAATAGCCCTAGTTCACACCAGTGCACCCAAAGGTGTTCTATGGAGTTGAAGTCAGGATTCAGTGCAGGCCAGTCAACTTCCTCCACCCCAAACTCGCTCATCCATGTCTTTATGGACCTTGCTTTGTGCACTGGTGTGCAGTCACGTTGGAACAGGAAGGGGTTATCCCCAAACTGTTCCCACAAAGTTGGGAGCATAAAATTGTCCAAAATGTCTTGGTATGCTGGCACCTTAAGAGTTCCCCTCACTGGAACTAAGGGGCCAAGCCCAACCCCTTAAGAACATCCCACACCATAATCCCCCCTCCAACAAATGATTTGGACCCGTGCACAAAGCAAGATCCATAAAGACATGGATGAGCCAGTTTGGGGTGGAGGACCTTGACTGGCCAGCACAGAGTCCTGACCTCAACCCGATAGAACACCTTTGGGATGAATTAGAGCGGAGACTGATTGCCAGGACTCGTCCAACATCAGTGCCTGACCTCACAAATGCGCTTCTGGAAGAATGGTCAAACATTACCATAGACACACTCCTAAACCTTGTGGACAGCCTTCCCAGAAGAGTTGAAGCTGTTATAGCTGCAAAGGGTGGGCCAACTCAATATTGGATCCTACGGACTAATGCCCTGTACACACGATCGTTTTTTTCCGATGAAAAAAGACAGATGGACTTTTTTCATCGGAAAAAACGATTGTGTGTGGGCCCCATCTGTCTTTTTTCCACCGGTGTAAAAAATAGAACATGTTTTAAATTTTACCGATGGAAAAAAAAAGCGATAGGAAATTCCGATAGTCTGTGTGGAATTCCATCGGAGAAAAAACCCACGCATGCTCAGAATCAAGTCGACCCATGCTCAGAAGCATTGAACTTAATTTTTCTCGGCTCGTCGGAGTGTTTTACGTCACCACGTTTTGGACGGTCGGAATTTTGTCTGATGGTGTGTATGCAAGACTGATGGAAGTCAGCTTCATCGGAATTCCGACAGGAAAAATCCATCGGATTTTATTCCATCGGAAATCCGATCGTGTGTACATGGCATTAGACTGGGATGCCATTAAGGTTCATGTGTGTCCCAATACTTTTGACAATATAGTGTGTGTGTATATATATATATATATATATATATATATATATATATATATATAGTATATCCTGAAACCATTTAAACAGCAGCCAAACAGCAACCATATACAGTATCTTGTCTTTTGCATTGTATACCCTTATTCGTTTGACCACTGAAAAGCGGTCAAGCAGATCTTGTTTTATAGTGTATGTTCGAATATTAATGTTTTATTGGACCTTGATAACTGTGAAGTGATTTTGGCACTGAGTAGTGTATGTAGGCCCAGGTTTACACTTAGTTTTATTATATACAGTATCTCACAAAAGTGAGTACACCCCTCACATTTTTGAAAATATTTTATATATTTTCATGTGACAACACTGAAAAAATTACACTTTGCTACAATGTAAAGTAGTGAGTGTACAGCTTGTATAACAGTGTAAATTTGCTGCCCCCTCAAAAAAACTCAACACACAGCCATTAATGTCTAAACCGCTGGCAAAAAAACTGAGTACGCCCCTAAGTGAAAAGGTCCAAATTGGGCCCAATTAGCCATTTTCCCTCCCGGTGTCATGTGACTCATTAGTGTTACAAGGTTTCAGGTGTGAATAGGGAGCAGGTGTGTTAAATTTGGTGTTATCGCTCTCACTCTCTCATACTGGTCACTGGAAGTTCAACATGGCACCTCATGGCAAAGAACTCTCTGAGGATCTGAAAAAAAGGAATTGTTGCTCTATATAAAGATGGCCTAGGCTATAAGAAGATTGCCAAGACCCTGAAATTGAGCTGCAGCACGGTGGCTAAGACCATACAGCGGTTTAACAGGACAGGTTCCACTCAGAACAGGCCTTGCCATGGTCGGGCCAAAGAAGTTGAGTGCACGTGCTCAGCATCATACCCAGAGGTTGTCTTTGGGAAATAGACGTATGAGTCCTGCCAGCATTGCTGCAGAGGTTGAAGGGGTGGGGGGTCAGCCTGTCAGTGCTCAGACCATACGCCGCACATTGCATCAAATTGGTCTGCATGGCTATCGTCCCAGAAGGAAGACTCTTCTAAAGATGATTCACAAGAAAGCCTGCAAACAGTTTGCTGAAGACAAGCAGACTTATTGGATCACTGGAACCATGTTCTGTGGTCTGATGAGACCAAGATAAACTTATTTGGTTCAGATGGTGTCAAGCGTGTGTGGCGACAACCAGGTGAGGAGCACAAAGACAAATGTGTCTTGCCTACAGTCAAGCATGGTGGTGGGAGTGTCATGGTCTGGGGCTGCATGAGTGCTGCCAGCACTGGGGAGCTACAGTTCATTGAGGGAACTATGAATGCCAACATGTACTGTGACATAGTGAAGCAGAGTATGATCCCCTCCCTTTGGAGACTGGGCCGCAGGGCAGTATTCCAACATGATAATGACCCCAAACACACCTCCCGCTAAAGAAGCTGAGGGTAAAGGTGATGGACTGGCCAAGCATGTCTCCAGACCTAAACCCTATTGAGCATCTGTGGGGCATCCTCAAACAGAAGGTGGAGGAGCGCAAGGTCTCTAACATCCACCAGCTCTGTGATGTCGTCATGGAGTAGTGGAAGAGGACTTCAGTGGCAACCTGTGAAGCTCTGGTGAACTCCATGCCCAAGAGGGTTAAGGCAGTGCTGTAAAATAATGGTGGCCACACAAAATATTGACACTTTGGGCCCAATTTGGACATTCTCACTTAGGGGTGTACTCACTTTTGTTGCCAGCGGTTTAGACATTAATGGCTGTGTGTTGAGTTATTTTGAGGGTACAGAAAATTGACACTGTTATACAAGCTGTACACTCACTACTTTACATTGTAGCAAAGTGTCAATTCTTCAGTGTTGTCATATAAAAAGATATAATAAAATATTTGCAAAAATGTGAGGGGTGTACTCACTTTTGTGAGATACTGTATATGTTAGGAATAAAAAATAAATAAATGTTTTCAACCAAAAGTTGCAGCTCCCATGAAATGGTCATGAACTTGTATCTTCAAGATAGCTGTCTCTTTCCATATGACAGGTTTGCCAGATTCAGATGATAAACCTTTATTCCTTTACTCATCTGTAAAGACCCATCTATTCTCATCATGACAAACGTGTGACATTTCTTTCTTTTGAGGTCATTCAGCTTCCTTAGAAACCATAACAAATACTAGACAGCACATTCTATAGCTGAATTATCTCATTCAATCCTTTTTATCTTAAAATCTAAAAATAGATAGAAGCTAAAAGGAACATTAATAACTTTCGTAATAAAAGGTAATTTGCAGCACTGAGCTCAGTCTGACCATCCTGTGGCCAAAGATAGAAGCTGCTTGGTTGCTATGTACAGCTGCTCCAGATTCTTTTACTCCAGTCTTCCCTCTGTATATTTTAAAATCTTCTAAAACGACTTCAGGCTAAATAAACTGTATGTATGGCATAAAGTTTAATGTAAATCGTTTATTGGTTCACATAGGAGCTAACGTCAAATGCTATCTTATATAATAAGCCTTGCAGCCTACTTTACATAAGTGTATAGTGAGGCTCCTTTCACACGGGACAGATCCTTGCTCAGCGAGGATCGCTCCGCTGATCCCCGCTGAGCCGGCGGATGTCAGGGCGGTCCCCAAACACTGTGCACGGACCGCCCTGTCAGATCTCCGCTCTCCCCTATGGGGGGATCGGATGAACACGAACCGTCTGTCCATGTTCATCCGATCCGCTCTGCAGACGGATAGAAAAATAGGATTTTCCTCCGTCTGCAAAATTGGAGGATTGCGGACCCGGAGGAGATCGGGTGTCAGCGGATGATTTTTAGCGCCGCTATACCGTCGTATTTACTGCGATATTCGGCCGCTAATGGTGCGGTTTTAACCCCCGCTAGCGGCTGAAAAAGGGTTAATACCGCCCGCAGATCGCGGCTACGGACGCGGTTTGCGGGCAGTATTACCGCGGTGTCCCATTCATTTCAATGGGTAGGAGCGGTATACACACCGCTCCTTCACCGCTCCAAAGATGCGGCTTGCAGGAGATTTTTTTTTCTCCTGCCAGCGCATCGCCTCAGTGTGAAAGCCCTTGGGCTTTCACATTGAGAATGCTGGGGCAGGAGTATTTCAGGCGTTATTTATGCGCTATAATGCCTGAAATACACCTCAGTGTGAAAGGGGCCTTAGAGAGGGGTATGTCTTCAGATTGCTTCTGCGTGAAATAATGGGTCATTTTTGCTGTAATAAATTTACATTATATTGAAGTTTTACAAAAGGTTAAACAGTCTTATTGTATACACAGTTGTTATTGCAAAGATCAGTACAACAAGCTATAAAAAAAATGTCTACATGGGGGTGCATGCGCGGATGCCTGAGGGAGCAGTCACGCTTCCTTAGAGCTCCGCTCCTAGGCTAGTCAGACCGGAGAACCGAGAGCCGAAGCGACTTCTAAAATCATCACTGACATTACCGCATACCTCCAGGAACACGCCTGAGACGGAAGAATGGTGACAAAAGGTACCAAAATCAAACTAAAAACAGGGAAACAAAAGGAGATGTCAGGCAGGGCATTTTCCAAAATGGCACCGCCCAGTACCTCACAACATAATACACTGCGCTCCTCAATATCTCTGTCACCTAGCTCTAAGGCACAACTGTGTGGAGATGAGACTGACTCTGAAGATGAACAGATACAAACCACTGTTAAACCTAATATGTTTAAACAATTTGAGAGAATATTACAAAAGGCATTGAAACAGACTTCAGATGAAATTACTGACAGGGAGATTGGGCAGAGAACTGCTGAACTAGAGGTGAGGGTGGA
Organism: Rana muscosa; assembly: GCA_029206835.1. Taxonomy (NCBI): domain Eukaryota; kingdom Metazoa; phylum Chordata; class Amphibia; order Anura; family Ranidae; genus Rana; species Rana muscosa. Next base: position 496,956,635 of record CM055116.1, on the reverse strand, counting down.
TGAACTAGAATCTTACACCCAGCAACATATTGAGGAATTGGATCAGTTAAAAGAGGAAAAATGTATCTTGCAAACAAGGTTGGAGGACCAGGAGAACAGAGACAGACGATCCAACTTGAGAATTAGAGGAATACCTGAACATGTACTGGATTTACAAGCTACTATGCTTGCACTTTTTCAAGAACTTCTCCCTGGCACCCCAGTGGAAAGACTGGAAATGGATAGGGTGCACAGGGCCTTAGCCCCTCGTAAGCCTAACGGTCCCGCCAGGGACATAATTGTTAGGTTCCACTATTACAAGACAAAAGAACAAATACTAACTGCGGCCAGAGGTAATTCTGCCCTAACCTTTCAAGGTAATACTTATCAGCTATTTGCAGACATCTCTCCACTTACAATAACCAAGAGAAGGGCATTAAAACCCTTTCTACAAGTTTTACAACAGCACCAGATAATATACCACTGGGGTTTCCCTTTCTCCCTGCGCTTCACCCATTTGGAAACAAAATATGTTTGTCGTACCCCAGAAGAATTCCAAACAGTTCTGCTTGATTTGGACCTTTTGGATCAATCCGAAAACACAGTTCAGCCACGTAGACGTTCAACCCCACGATCATCCTCCAAACAAGATTCATCTGCCTCCACCCGTCAAAATCTACACAAACGTGGATGCTATGAGACCCTGTCACCACCTAATGTCGACTCCATGGACTGACTTCAATCAATTTCCCAGCTTGCTCATCACTTCAATTTTTTAGCTTATTGTGCTAGATCATATTCATGAATTACACTCATACCTCGCTTTAGTCACCTGGTGACTTTTTTTTTTTTTTTTTTATTCAAATAAACATTTTTCCCCCCCTCCCACCTTATATAGGTTCACATAGATTCTCATGTTAACATATTTTTGCCTCCCGTTTCCCCTTCCCCCATTTTTTCTCCCCTATTTATTTTTTTCCTCTACAATTTATGGTTGCTGTTATATTAAGTTCATTTGTACTGTTTAGTAGGTTCTCCGGTGCTGACTGGCCACATGGAATTTCATGTCGCCTTTCTTATACCCTTCGACTCCCGATATTAAACGGAAGTTGGACGGTGATTTCGGAACCTCTTGGGGTGCACTTGCTGTGCCCCTGAGACGTTCGCACATCCTCTTTTTATATTGTTATGCAGTAATTGTTTATATATTCTCAAGGGTCTTTCATCTTTTATTTTTTTACTTCTTCTCTACTTCTTTCTTCCTCCCTTCCTGTCTTCTTTCTCTCCTGGGGATGATTCCGGCTTTAATCGGGGGTTTTGCCCCTTCACCTAAAAACACCACACCCAGACTGCTATGGCCCCCATAAACATATTATCCTTAAATGTACAAGGATTTAATATACCTCAGAAACGTGCCAAGGCTATGAGATCTTTTGCGGCTAGGAAGGCACATATTATCTGTCTTCAGGAAACACACTTCACTGACAAAGTTTTTCCTAAATTCTTATCTTCCACCTATCCTCAATTCTTTGTAGCTTCAGCAACAACCAAGCAACGTGGAACCCTTATTGGATTCCACCGATCAATGCCATTCACTCTCATTTCACAAATCAATGATCCAGAGGGCAGATATATTTTACTTACTGGTCTTCTTGCAGATAATTTAATCACCGTAGTATCATACTATGCCCCGAATAAACGCCCGGAAGCGTTCTTATCACACCTCTTCCAATTGGTGGATACACATAAAGTTGGAATAGTTGTGATATATACGACGGTTTTTCCATTCTTAGACAAATCCCCATCCAAACCCACTTCTACAACTCACAAGCATTCCCTACGGAATCTATTGTCCACACACAAATTGGCTGATACATGGAGGGAAGTTAATCCATCTAGAAGAAATTATACACATTACTCATATCCCCACAAATCTTTCTCCCGGATCGATCATATTTTTACTCCTTCAAGTATATTGCCTGAGATCAAGTCTTCTATAATTACCCCATATTCATGGACAGATCACTGCGCCGTTTCCATCACTCTAGCCTCACCAATACCTAGGTCTCATGATAAGACGTGCTGTATTAACGAATCCATGCTGTCACATCCGTTGCACTGTTTAGACATCGAAACAGCTCTCACTGACTATCTCACATTTAACGATAATAACGAGGTTTCAGCTCTTACATTGTGGGAAGCTCATAAAGTTGTTATCCGTGGCAAATTGATGCAATTAGCTGCAGTTCACAAAAGAAAAAACAAACTTCTATTCACTAAGTTGGAAGACAATTTTAATAACTGCTACGCAGCTTTTCAATCGGTTCCTAATGCCACGAATAACACCAATTATGAGAGGGCTAAACTTGATTTAGACCTATTCTTAACTGACTCCGCAGACAAGACCATACGCAAAAGACAGCATTTCTACTACGTCAAAGCCAACAAACCAGATACTCCTATGGCTCGTTGCCTTAAAAAAGTACATCTTACACAAACACCCATTAAGCTTAAAACATCACGTGACTCTTTCACCAGCAACCCAGTAAAAATATTAGAGATTTTCCGTTCAAAATTGGCCAAACTATACTCACCGAATCAGAATTTTGATAAATGTAAAGCTGATGATCTACTCTTAAACATTACATTTCCACACATGAAACCTGATCAACTTGACGTTCTTGAGAAGCCTATAACTTTAGTTGAGGTTCAAACAGCTATAAAAGAGTTGAAGCCACATAAAAGGCCAGGCCCGGACGGCTTTTCAGCTTTATATTTTAAAAAATCTCAAACAGTATTAGCACCTATTCTAACTAGGGCCTTCAACTCTTTATTACAGTAGGTGCCACCGATATTGTGTCAATCTCGCCGCTTCTAGTGGCGATATTGACACCCTATGAGCTCCGTCGCGAGAGCCAGCGCCGAGCTGCCTCGTCATCGGGAAAGGAAAAAATGTTCCTTTCACGATGAGCGACACGCATTGCCGATAGGCGGGGATCCGACGCGGATTCCCGCCAATACCAGGCACTGCGTTTGGTATGAATCCTGAGCGGGAACTCCACGCCAATTTTTAAAGAAAAAAACGGCGTGGGTTCCCCCTCCAGGAGCATACCAGGCCCTTGGGCCTGTTCTGGATTTGAAGGGGAACCCTACGCCAAAAAAACGGCGTGGGGGTCCCCCTCAAGATCCAAACCAGACCCTTATCCGAGCACGCAACCTGGCAGGCAGCAGGGGAAGAGGGGCGGACGAGAGCGGCCCCCCCTCCCTCCTGAACCGTACCAGGCCACATGCCCTCAACATGGGGGGGTTTGGTGCTCTGGGGCAGGGGGGCGACCTGCGGCCCCCCCACCCCAGAGCACCCTGCCCCCATGTTGATGAGGACAGGGCCTCTTCCCGACAACCCTGGCCGTTGGTTGTCAGGGTCTGCGGGCGGGGGGCTTATCGGAATCCGGGAGCCCCCTTTAATAAGGGGGCCCCCAGATCCCAGCCCCCCCACCCTATGTGAATGAGTATGGGGTACATCGTACCCCTACCCATTCACCTGGTGGAAAAAAAATTCAATAAAAACACAACACAGTTTTTAAAAGTATTTTATTGCACTGCTCCGGAGGTCTTCTTCCGACTTCGGGGGTCTCCGGTGTCGTCGCCGCGCTCTCCGGTTCTTTCTTCTGCCGGGCCACCGCTATCTTCTTCCAGCTCTTTTGCTAGCGGGGCCCGGTCTTCTCCGTCGCCTTCTCCCCTCTCTCCGGTTCTTTCTTTCTTCCGCCGGGCGTCCGCTAACTTCTTTTTAGCTCTTTTGCTAGCGGAGGCCCGGCCTTCTCCGTCGTCTCGTCCGGCTCTCCGTTGTCCTTCTGCCGGCCCCCCCACTAACTTCTTGGTAGCTCTTTTGCTAGTGGAGGAGCCGGTCTTCCCGTCGCCGTCTTCTTCTCTCTTCTCCTCCTCGATGTTGACTCGACGCTTCCTCTCGCAGTAATGATAAATCTTCGGTCCGCAGAGATTAATATATGTGCCCCCGGAGCATGTGACTGTGACGTCATGGGACCATGTGACTGTGACGTCATGAGAAGCCTATATTAATCTCTGCGGACCAAAGATTTATCATTACTGCGAGAGGAAGCGTCGAGTCAACATCAAGGAGGAGAAGAGAGAAGAAGACGGCGACGGCGACGGGAAGACCGGCTCCTCCACTAGCAAAAGAGCTACCAAGAAGTTAGTGGAGGGGCCGGCAGAAGGACAACAGAGAGCCGGACGAGACGATGGAGAAGACCGGTCCTCCGCTAGCAAAAGAGCTAAAAAGAAGTTAGCGGAGGCCCGGCGGAAGAAAGAAAGAACCGGAGAGAAGAAGAGGGGAGAAGGCGACGGAGAAGACCGGGCCCCGCTAGCAAAAGAGCTGGAAGAAGATAGCGGTGGCCCGGCAGAAGAAAGAACCGGAGAGCGCGGCGACGACACCGGAGACCCCCGAAGTCGGAAGAAGACCTCCGGAGCGGTGCAATAAAATACTTTTAAAAACTGTGTTGTGTTTTTATTGACATTTTTTCCACCAGGCGAATGGGTAGGGGTACGATGTACCCCATACTCATTCACATAGGGTGGGGGGCTGGGATCTGGGGGCCCCCTTATTAAAGGGGGCTCCTGGATTCCGATAAGCCCCCCGCCCGCAGACCCCGACAACCAACGGCCAGGGTTGTCGGGAAGAGGCCCTGTCCTCATCAACATGGGGACAGGGTGCTCTGGGGTGGGGGGGCTGCAGGTCGCCCCCCTGCCCCAGAGCACCAAACCCCCCCATGTTGAGGGCATGTGACCTGGTACGGTTCAGGAGGGAGGGGGGGCCACTCTCGTCCCCCCCTCTTCCCCTGCGGCCTGCCAGGTTGCGTGCTCGGATAAGGGTCTGGTTTGGATCCTGAGGGGAACCCCCACGCCATTTTTTCTGCGTAGGGTTCCCCTTAAAATCCAGACCAGACCCAAGGGCCTGGTATGCTCCTGGAGGGGGAACCCACGCCGGTTTTTTCTTTAAAAATTGGCGTGGAGTTCCCGCTCAGGATTCATACAAAAAGCAGTGCCTGGTATTGGCGGGAATCCGCGTCGGATCCCCGCTCAATACAGTGTCGCGTCTCCTCGCTATTGCAGCGAGCGCGACACGTGTCGCCACCCTGCTGCCGAGATCTCGGCACTCCTGTCGCCGAGAATCTCGGCGATGGGAGCGCGATAGAAATACAATATCGGCGGCACCTACTGTAGCTGGACAGTCATTTAGAAATGAATCCTTGACATCTATCACAGTAATGCTTCCTAAACCCCATTCCGATCTTGCTTCCTGGACCAACTACCGTCCAATTTCCCTTCTTAACCTGGACATCAAGTTACTGGGTAAAATATTGGCAAACAGATTGAACAATATCATTGGTAACTTAATACATCGTGATCAAACAGGTTTTATGCCCAAACGTCAGGCGGGGGATAATATTAGAAGAGCGCTTTTGTTAACACATTCAGCCAAAACGAGGAATATCCCTACTTGTTTCTTATCTCTAGACATGCGTAAAGCTTTTGATTCGGTCTCATGGCCATTTATGAATTATATTCTACAGAAATGGGGCTTTGGAAACAATTTTCTACTATGGATCTCTGCTTTATATAATGATCCAAAGGCATATATTAAATATATGGGATACAGATCGTCTACATTCGATATTAAAAGTGGTACGAGACAGGGTTGCCCCCTTTCACCTTTGATTTTCGCTCTTCTCATAGAACCACTGGCGATGCTCATCAGATCCAACCCTAATATTAGAGGCTTGGAACTAGGTGGACATCACCATAAAATATGTCTTTTCGCAGACGATATACTTGTCTTCCTAACCCATCCTCACATTTCAGCTCCAAATATATTGAACACCTTAGAAAAAATTTCAGATATCTCAGGGCTATATATTAACAACTCCAAATCCAATGCACTTAACATAAACTTATCGCAATCCGAACTTCATAGAGCTCAAACAACCTTACCATTCAACTGGGTCACTCACTACATCCCATATTTGGGAATACAACTTATATCCTCAATCTCAGACCTGTTCAAAGCAAATTACTTACCACTACTAAAACAAATTACAAACTTGTTACATAATTGGTCCACACTTTCTGTATCATGGTTCGGTAGAATTAACGCTGTGAAAATGTCCATTCTACCAAAATTCTTGTATCTTTTTAGGGTGCTCCCCATTCCCATTCCTTCCTATTTTTTAAGGCTATTACAACAGAGAGTTGTATCGTTTATATGGGGTAAGATTAAACCACGTATTTCTAAAGCGACACTTTTTATCGAAAAATCTAAAGGGCTACTGGGGATTCCTAATTTCACCAATTACTATTACGCAGCACAAATCGCCCAATTATCTAAGTACCACGCACTGTTTGAAACCCCTTTGTGGGTGGCAATAGAATCTATTGATATTGATCCGATATCTGTGGCTAATATAATGTGGTTATCCCCTTGTGATAGAATTAGCCTGTCTAATCCTATTACAAAGCACTCCATGACTATCTGGGACAAATTTAAATGTTCACATAAAATACAATCCCCACATAACCCCCTACTGTCATTTATTAGACACCCAGCTTTTTATCCTGCATGGAAGTTTCCCTCTTCCTTTACAGCCTGGACTACCAAAAATCTGACATGCTTATATGATATAACCTCCATCAATAACATCCTGACATTTCCTGATCTATGGGACATTCATGGTTTACCCAGTAAAGAAATTTTCTGGTACCTACAGATTAAAAACTTTTATACACCGGTTATTGAATCGGGTTCCATACTTAATCAACTATCACAGTTTGAAAGGATCTGTAAATGCGATCCACACACTAGAGGTCTGATCTCACTACTCTATAAACATCTCAATTCCCCCCACACAGACACTCCACCCTTATATGTCACCAAATGGTCTCAGGATTTTGATAAGACATTTAGTACGAAAGATTAGGACAATATCTGGTCGACCACTATGCGCTCTTCCACAAATTGTTATGCTCTTGAAACAAATTTCAAGGTCTTATCACGCTGGTATCTGGTACCAGCGAGGTTAGCTAAATTCTCGCCTACTTGTCCAAATATTTGCTTTCGTGGCTGTACGACTGTAGGTACTTATCTCCACATCTGGTGGGAATGTCCAATTGCCCAAAATTTTTAGAACAAAATATTCGGTATGGCTTCCACTGCTCTAGAAAACTTGATTAAGCCAGACCCAGTCGTAGCATTATTGAATCTTAAACCCCCTGAACTTACCCACAATCAATTCCAACTATTATTATACCTGACAACCTCAGCTAAACAAACTATAGCTAAGGCATGGAAATCTCAGACATTGGTTGTGACTGAAGCTAAACACCGAATAAACAGAGCCCTCATTTTCCACAAAATGTCAGCTATTGAGAATAATAATGTGAATTTTTTTTAAAAATTTGGCAACCATGGGTTAAACATTTCCTACCATCCGATTTTGACCAATCTCTTTTGCTGCCCTGCTAATCCAATTTAATTTTTTTTTTTTATTATTCTCTTCCTTTCTATCAAATGTTGCTAGCATTAGTTAGCATTTCTTGGGGCTGGATCATCACTGGGAGGAAACCTCTTCTTTTCCTTTTCTATCTATTCACTTCTTTCCTTTCTCAATCTCTTCTTTTCTTTCTTCCTATCTCAACATTCTTCTTTTTTTCTCTTTTCTTTTATTTTCATTATTGCCCAGTATGTGATTTTGGGATTTATATTTTCTTCAAATTACCATTACATATACTCTAGAGTTTGGAATAATAACCTGAGAAAATCCTTTCCATTTAATACACTGTTTTTCTTCTGTTGTTCCTTCATAGGATTGGTTTTGACATTTATAAGTGACTTTAATAGGCTTCTAACTACATTACTTATATGTTAGGATAACGTATTCATCCTTTCAGGACTCTAGCTTACCTATACCTTAGTTAATTCATTTATTTCCCTTTTTTAACATGTGCCCCCTCCCATCCACAGTTTGACCCTATTAGGGGTGGATGGGAGGTCCGGAGGCACTTTCTACCTGATGTAAGGTATCGTTTTTTTTTTCTTTATTTTATGAGTCCGATATATATGACATTTGTTATTACTATCTATTTTCTTATCTTTATTATTTCAAGGATAAAAATTATCTTTTCTTTTTTTTTTTGAGCATCAAACTCTACAAACATATCTTCCATTAAGGATACGTTGTATATCCCACTCTCGCATCATCTGTATTGTACCTGTGATATGTATTCTTGTTAAAATACTTAATAAAAAAATTATTGAACGAGAAAAAAATGTCTACATAATAATTAAGATTGCTGGAGGAGTATCTCAACTGTATCTGTGAGTCAAATATGAGTGTGGTTAACTTACTGATATAGCACAGGGTATTTTAACCACTTCAATACCAGGCACTTACACCCCCTTCCTGCCCAAGCCAATTTTCAGCTTTCTGCGCTGTCGCAATGACAACTGCGCGGTCATGCTACACTGTACCCAAACAGGATTTTTATCATTTTGTTCCCACAAATAGAGTTTTCTTTTGGTGGTATTTTATCACCTCTGCTAAACAAATAAAAAAATACCAAAAAGTTTGAAAATAAAAAAACGTTTTTCTTTTGTTTTCGTTATAAAATTTTGTAAAAATTTTAGTTTTCTCCTTCACTAATGGGCACTGATAAGGCGGCACAGATGAGGTGGCACCAATGAGGTGGCCTGACGGGCACTGATAGGCACTGGTAGGCGGCACTGATGGGTGGCACTGATATGCAGCACTGATGGACACTGATAGGCGGCACTGATGGACACTCATGGGTGGCACTGGTGGGCACTGATAGGTGACACTGATGGGCACTAAAAGGCTGCACTGATGGGTACTTATGAGTGGCACTGATAGGCGACACTGATGGGCACTAAAAGGCTGCACTGATGGGTACTTATGAGTGGCACTGATAGGCAGCACTGATAGGCGGCATTGCTGGGCACTAATACGTAGCACTGATGGGCACTGATATGCAGCACTGATAGATGGCACTTATAGTCATCACTGATGGCACTGGAACTAGCAGGCATTGGGGATGGGCACTAATTGGCAGCTGCCTGGGCACTGATTGGCAGCTGCCTGGGCACAGATTGGCATTTCCCCGGTGGTCTAGGTAGCATACCTGGTGGTCCAGTGTGGGTGGCCATCCCTGGTGGTCCATTGCGGCATCCTGGTGGTCCTGGGCGGGCATCCGAGGATGGGCTGTGCTGATAAACAATCAGCACAGACCCCCCCTGTCAGGAGAGCAGGCGATTGGCTCTCCTCTACTCTCCTCGTCAGACGCGAGTGAGGTAAATCCGATCAACGGCTCTCCCTGTTTACATTGCGATCAGCTGTCGGAGGCTCTTTACCGAGATCGGTGTAGCGGTGTCTCAGACTGACATATTACGTCCAGGATAACTGAACCACCGCCTGGCCGTCATTCTGCTATAGGTCAGGCCGGAAGTGGTTAAAGTGGGAGTAAACTCCCTGGTTGATTTTTACCTATAAGTAAGCCATTAAATATCTCTTAAACAAAGCACTGTTTAGGAGATATGTACTTGCGAAGATGTTCGTGACGTCACTGGCGCATTCGCGCCGAAGGAACGGTATACCTATGCCGTTCCTTCAGAGTCCTGTGCCGTGAACAGCATGGGTGTGATGTCATCACGGCTCGTCCAATCAAAGGACTAGAGCCCGCCAACCTGGAACGAAGACCGGGTGAAGATGGAAGCCCTGTCAGGGGTGACACCACACCGCTGGAGGGCTTCATCTTAAGTAGTATGTTTGACATAATGTGCTAGTATGCAATGCATACTAGTACATCATAACTTTGCCTTGCAGGTTTAGAATTTTTTTTTTTTTTAAAAGCCAGTGGTGGTTTACTACCGCTTTAGCCCTTGCTACAGAACAAAGTACTTAAAAAAAAAAAAAAAACATACCACAAACCTGACTGCATTACAGTAATAAATGAGGAAGGTTCAAATGGGCTTTAAAGGCATCCTGTAATTAAGCTATAGTAAATGTTAAAAAAACATGTGCAAAGTAAGAGTGGTCATTTTGTGAGCGTTTTCCTTTAAACTGACATTGTATAACATACTGACAATGTTAAAAAAAATGTTTAGGAAATAGTTCCCTCATTATGTATGGGGAGTTTGTAAATGTTTCTTTTTTTTCAGTAATCCAAAAATAAGGTTATTTAAAAGTTAAACTTTAAGAGTAAAATGTGGTCTGGAAACATGTTCCTTTAACAGTTTATATAATCAAAGATTAGTCAATAGAGCAGCTAGAAATGAGAATCCTTAAAATGAAAATATTGTTTGCTTACAGTGCAAGATGTCAGAAAGCACCTTCATGCTTCATGATCACCAGTACACCCAGGCACACTACTCCACTGAACTAAGAAAGACAGAATTATCAATCAATGCTTAACATTTTGACTTTGCTGTATTTTAACCACTTCAATACAGGGCACTTAAACCCCCTTCCTGCCCAAGCCATTTTTCAGCTTTCAGCGCTGACACAGTTTGAATGACAATTGCCCGGTCATGCAAAACTGTTCCCAAATGACATTTTTATCATTTTTTCCCAACAAATAGAGGTTTCTTTTGGTGGTATTTGATCACCTCTGCAGCTTTTATTTTTTGCGCTATAAACAAAAATAGAGCGACAATTTTGAAAAAAAAAATATTTTTAACTTTTTGCTATAATAAATATCCCCAAAAAATATATAAAAAAACATTTTTTTCCTCAGTTTAGGCTTCATGCATACTAGCTCATTATGCCTTTTGCCTTACAGGGGTATGAAAGAAAAAAAAATCAGCGGGTATACAACCGCTTTAAAGAAAACTTTAAATATGAACTGTGGCCAGGCTATATATTCTTAACAAGCAGTAAGTAAACTTTCAAACAAACCCTCACTGATGTCTGTAGCTGCAGGCACTGTAGAGCAGTTCATTATCAAATTTTACAGCAAAAGCGTATGCCCAGCCAAAACTTTTTCACATTGTTTTTGTTAGAATGGGGAATTGTTGTTAGGTGTTACTATTATCTGGGTTTCTGTTAGAGAGATTTATCCTCACTTCCTGTCTTGCTGCCATTTTTCCAGGTAGGAAGTGTGGGGAACTCTGCAAAAGCAACAGAGGTGGAAAAAAAATGTTTTTCTTTATTAGAGTAGGGGACGGCTGAAGCGACTATCAGATTTTATTGTGTCCCTGTTGCAGATTTTCCCTGCCTGGTGAAACCACGGATAGCATTAAACCCAACAGGAATGATATCCTTTCCCATTTTATTCAAAAGTAGATTTTTTTTTAGTGTTGACAAACACTTTAAATTGGGTCTCAGCACTCTGTTCTACCCCTCTTTTGATCCACATATTCTTTATAGATTAGAGATTAGAAGGCTGATAGGCTACCAAATCGCTGCTGGGAAAGTGGAACAATGATAAACAAATTTGCAGAATTAATTACTCCATTGTGCCTGCAGCTACAGTGGTCAGTAGGGGCTTATTTTAAAGCGTATTTGCAGTTCGTTAAAATATGTAAATATTTGAAAGTCCATAGCCAGGCCACAGTTCTGCTTTAAAATGTCTATGCATTAAAAACAATTGCTGTGCAGATTTCTTAAGCTTTTACACAGGCACCATGAATTATTGCCATGTTGTCTGTAATATAAATATCTCCTATGCTCATCAGCACCTAGTGACCATAAGGTGTTGTTTTTCTCACCACCCCCCCCCCCCCCCTAATTGTGAATACTAGATGGAGCACAAAAAAATATGCAAACATTAGCAATTTTTTTTTTTTATATTTAGACCCCTTAGTGTTATATACTTATGTAATTTACTGTGGTCAGCATATAGCAGGCACCAGGCCTTTTCTTAAAGTAAACAGCTTGAATGCCTATGAAATGTAATACATAATTGACTGATGGTCAAAAACCCCATTGCTCCCCATTTCCTAATACTCACATGTACACATGCTGATAAACAATATGTAATATTATCTGCAGACTATTCATTAAACTGGTCCACTCTATTTTAATTAAGCAAAAAACAACAATTTTAAAGCAGGAATATAAGTGAGAAAAAGAAAAAAAAATTGCATACTAATCCACAAGCCTTATAATTGCAATACTGGAACATACGGGCTATTGGTAAACCACTATGCTCATTTATTATCGCCAACACAATTAATACACATGAAAATATATTTCACAAAAAGATATCAAATAAAAGCCAATAAAACCCCCTTTTGTGATAGGGTTGCTGTTCATGTCAGGAAAAATGTAAAATTAATTCAAACATGGCAGGTTTGGTCCGGAAATGCAAGAACTAAACTAATGCGAAGTTTGAGAGGTCTGAATTCAGAGCAAAGAATACACTAAGACCACACATCATGCATAAATATATACATAAATAGCAGTAAATATGCACATATAATTACAAGACTGGCTCTTCAAAGTTGGGGGGGGGGTCTATTTACAATTTAATAAATGTGTACTATTACTTTAATTTTTAAACAAAATCTGACTCTGGGAAATCCAGGTGATCCCCAGTGATGTCACCCAGAGATTGGATAATATTCACAAATATGTGCGGCAGTACACATTTAGAAAAAAAAAGGAGGGGGATGGCATGGGGTTTCCCTTAATATTCCAAACAGACTGTTTTACAAAAATTCAGCCTGGGTGGCCAGTATAAGAATGGCAATAAGCAGGTGGACCCTTTTTCCTGTACCATACCTGGCCACATGTCTTTCAGGTTAAAGAGGAATTCCACCCAAAAGTGGCAGCTCCACTTATCTACCTCCTCCCCCCATCCGGTGCCACATTTGGCACCTTTCGGGGAAGAGGGGGGAGCGGGTACCTATTTTTGAGAGTTACCCATCCCCAGTTCGGAGAGATCACGTTGTGGTGAGATCACTCAGAAGTTCGGGACCTTAAAAAAAAACTGAAAAAGACCCGTTTTGTGGTGCTTTTAAATCGCTTTTAAGGCCCATTCATTGCCCAAAAGATGCTGCTTGCAGGACATTTTCTAACGTCCCGCAAGCGCACCACCCGAGTGTGAAAGCACTCATTGCACCAAATGGGAGGCAGTATTCAGGCACTTTTTAGAGGCTATTTCTAGCACTAAAACGCCTGAAAACTACTTCAGTGTGAAAGTGGTCTTAAAGGGAAAAACTCCCACTGAATTAAAAATCCTTTTACTAAAACACAAACGCATACTTATCATCTTTTAAAATAAAGTTTATAAAGCCCCATACACACGGTCGGACTTCCATCTGACTTTTCCGTGGTTTTTTGTCCGAACGGAGTTGGTCGGGAACACCCATAGCATACACACGCTCAAAATTTTCTGCAAACTTTCCCAAAACTTTTTGCAACATCACGTGGTTTTTCTGCTCTTTTCTGCTCTTTACCGCCACCCTTTGGTCAACTTCTGCTATTGTTGGTTGATTTTAACATTAGTTGTTTTGTCCATCGGACAAAAGTCTGATGGTTTTCTGTACACGTGGTCGGACTTTGCTCCATCGGACTTTTGTTGGGCAAAAGTTTGTCCGTTTGCAGACCCAACTTTTGTCCGATGAAAACAAGAAAAAAGCAAAAAAAGTTTGTCCGATGGAGCGTACACACGGTCGGATTGTTGGTCCAACTTGCTCAAAATGAAGTTTGTTGGCCAAAAGTCCGACCGTGTGTACGGGGCTTTAGTGTCCCTAGAAGTAAATCCTGCAATGTCCGGTAAAGTAATCCACATCAATCATGATGATCCATTACCCAGTGATCTCCACATGCTGCACTCAGCCTAAGTTTACACTGTAGCGATGCGAGAACCAGCACGATTCCAGCGCCAGTTCCCGCATTGCATCTCTCCCGCAGGCAGTTCACACTGCCCTCTGCGAACCACTGCGGGGTGTCAGTACCATGTAATGACACCTCCAGAACGGTTCACAGATCGCAGCGGGAACTGTGGATTCGGATCGCATGGGTGAAAACACAAAAACACAAGTGTATCCTTTGGAAGTTTAATGAATTCCAATTGACAGATGCCTGGCGTATCCTGCACGCAGGGGAGAGGGACTATACCTATTTCTCTAACCCCCATCAATTATATTAGTGGATTGATCTCTTTTTGATACCCCATCAGTTACTCTCCAGTGTGCAGGATATATCAATAGGAAACATAACATGGTCAGACCATGCTCCAGTTACGGTAAAATTCTCGCTGTCAGAGGCGACATGCCCCATGGAATGGAGCTGGTGCTTAAATGAAAGTCTATTACAGTCTATTACAGTCCCTTGAAATCCGAGCGGATCTGACTAAAGAAATTGCATGGTATTTCCAGATAAATGACAGCATAGAGAGTGATCCAGAAATAGTGTGGGAGGCACATAAAACAGTATTACGAGGAATCTTAATTAAACATGGCTCCCGAGTGAAGAAGGCCCGAGAAAAGGAAATTAACTATTGGAAAAGATCCAGGAATTGGAGATACAACATAAAGAGACACTAGAAAAGGAAATAGGAAATGAGCTGGCACATTTAAGAAGACAGATATCAGACCTCCTTCGGTATAAAGCAAAAGCAGTATAACAGCGGGGGAGGAGGATGGTATATGAATCTGGAGACAAGTGCGGCAAACTGTTGGCAAGGAAATTGAAGGAACAACAGACGCGGTCATATATACCGTATGTTAAAGGAAAAGGAGATCAGAAACTCTTGATGCCGAAAGATATTGCGCAGGAATTTGGGGAGTATTACTCCTCGCTGTATAACCTGCCACCACCTCCCTTGCCCCCCTTGTCTTTAGAAGAATATCTATCCTCCTCACAATTAGTCCGATTTCCATCCCCGGTTCGGAGAAAACTGGAAGCACCTATCACTACAGAGGAAATATTAACAGCATTGGAAACGATAAAACATGGAAAGGCACCCGGTCCAGGTGGCTTCTCTATAAAATATTTTAAAAGTCTCTTTCCCTTATTAGGCCCACACATGACCAAGCTATTTAATGCAATAGGGCAAACGACTGCCTTTACACCAGATACATTAAGAGCTCATATCACGATCATTCTAAAAGAAGGAAAGGACCCGGCGGTCTGTAGTAGTTACTGACCGATATCTTTATTAAACACAGATTTAAAGATTTTTACAAAGACCCTAGCACTTCAGCTACAACCCCATATATCTCAGTTGGTTCATCTGGACCAAGTGGGGTTTATCCCTACACGTGAAGCAAGAGACAGTACTATTAAAGTAATTAACCTAGTCCAATACGCAAATCAAACAGCTTTCCATAGGGTCAATTGGAAATTTATGCTAGGAGTACTGAGACATATGGGCTTTGGAGACCGAATGTTGCATTGGATAGCCGATACATATTCAAAACCACAAGCCCTAGTCAAGGCAAACGGGGTACACTCCAAAACTTTCACGATCTCAAACGGGACCCGCCAGGGTTGCCCCCTATCGCCACTCTTATTTGCTTTGTCGTTGGAGCCCTTATTGAATAGAACCCGACATAACCCAGATATTGTGGGAATAGGGGTGGGAGGAGGGGAATATAAGGTATCCGCGTATGCGGTTGACCTGCTGTTCTCACTCACCTGCCCACAAATATCACTACCTAACCTTATGAAGGAAATTGAACAGTATGGAGCTCTGTCGGGTTTTAAGATAAATTATAGCAAGTCGGAGGCAATGGTGGTAGCATTGCCGGGACACTTAAGTAGTAACCTACAGCATAATTTTAATTTTAGATGGACAACAACGGCATTAAATTATCTAGGAACACAGATCCCTTCAAATTTAACAGATACCTATGCTCTGAACTTCCTGCCATTACTTAAGACAGTAAAAACACTACTAAATAAGTGGAATAAGGGTATGCACTCATGGTTTGGTAGATGTAACATTTTAAAGGTGAACATAGTGCCAAAATTTCTGTACCTCTTCCAGGTATTGCCTATCTTTATTCCCATTACTTACTTTAGACAAATAAAGGCAGAGTTTACAAAATTTATCTGGGCAAGTAGACGCCCAAGGATTAACAGAGAATGGTTGACACTGCCTAAGAAGGCAGGAGGAATTGCGGCACCAGACATGTATAAGTATTATCAAGCAGTCCAACTCGGTAGAATTATTGACTGGTGCAGGCATGAAGAGTATAAACTCTGGACTACCATAGAACAACATTTAAGCCCAGTCCCGCTAAATAGAGCTATATGGTGCTATACAGTCCTACCTTCCTCACTGAAAACACATCCTACGATAGGCTCTACAGTGCAAATAGGCTTTAAGGCTAGCTGTCATGGAGGTCCTGCCAGAAGCAGGCGTCCTGGTCTTCCTGATTCTCGGTTGCGCATGCTCCGCCCTGCAGGTGGCGCCAGAGGGGCTATTTAAACCTGTCAATCGCAGACAGTCCCTGCTGTCTGCTCTACAGCGTTGAGTACCTGAAAACCTGATCTGAAGACTTACCTGTGTTTGACCCGGCCTGCCTGTGACTTCTCCAGTTTTCTGCCTGCATCCGACCCCTGGCTTGTTGTGACCTCTCCTCTGTCTGATCCCTCTGTACCTTGCTGCCAGCCAGTTAACCGACCCGGCTTGTCTGACCAAGCTCACTGTTCCTAGTTCCGGTCCAGTCTGCTAAGCTGATCCAGTCTGCTGAGTTCCTGTGTTCCTGGTTCCAGTCCAGTCTGCTAAGCTGATCCAGTCTGCTGAGTTCCTGTGTTCCTAGTTCCGGTCCAGTCTGCTAAGCTGATCCAGTTTGCTGAGTTCCTGTGTTCCTGGTTCCGGTCCCGTCTGCTGAACGATTCCAGTTTGCTGAGTGTTCCTGATTCCAGTTCGACCTGCTGTGTTCCAGTGTGCCTACCAAGTCTGCATACCTACCTTCACCTTGGTTGATCCTGCCAGGCACTCGTACCCCTCCTACCTCCGCGCCTGCTGTTACCTTACCAGGGGCCGCTGGTGGGAGCCGTAAGGGAGGCCTTCCTCTGCAAGTCCGGGCTCATCACCGCTAGGTACGTGACAGTAGCAGACAGCCATGTCTGAGCCCGAGCAGGGAGCCTCACCTATGGAGGAACTATGTCGGCACCTGGCAGGATTGGCTGAAGCGGTCAAGAACCTCCAGCAAGGCTACACCCATCTGGAAGAACAAGTGCAGGTCCTCTCCAACCCCTCTGGAGCCCAAGGGGGATCCCATACCTCTACCTCCACTGCTGGGGCAGGATCCTCACCCACAGTTGTCATGCTTCCTCCGGAGCCCAGGGTCCCTACACCCGAAAGATTCTCCGGGGATCGAAGCAAGTTTAGGGCTTTTCGTAATTCCTGCGAACTCTACTTCGCTCTGCAGCCTCGCACCTTCTCCTTGGAAGCCACCAAGGTGGGCTTTGTGATGTCCCTGCTTTCCGGAGACCCTCAGAGCTGGGCCCACCATCTCTTGGAACGGAAAGGTATGGCGTTAAACAACCTTACTGCCTTCTTCGACGCCATGGCTCAGCTATATGAAGATTCCCAGCTCTCAGTAACCGCAGAGACCGCCTTGCGCACCCTTCAGCAGGGGCGCAGAGCAGCAGAGGACTACGTAGCGGAATTTAGACGGTGGAGCGCAGATACCAGTTGGAATGATGCCGCCCTCCGCCATCAGTTCCGCATAGGTCTGTCCGACCCTCTGAAGGACGAGCTCGCTAGGGTTGGCATACCACCAACCCTGAATTCACTAATTGACTTAACAATCCAGATCGACCGACGTCTCAGGGAACGAAGGGCTGAGAGGTCCACGGGCTTCTCCCACTCGACCTGGATGCTTCCCCGGGCTCCCAGCCATCTGCACCCAGCACCTGTTGCACCTCCAGCCGCTACATCTGACATACCCGAGCCCATGCAGCTCGGAGTGCTTCATCCTTCCCTCTCCCAACAGGAACGCCAACGTCGCCAAGTGAACAATCTGTGCCTGTACTGCGGGGAACCCGGACACTTCGTTATAAATTGTCCCCTGAAACTTCGTAAGTGTCTTTCAGTATCTTCTGACACTACCAACCCACAGGCCAAGTCTACATCTCACCTTGCTCTCTCTGTCTCGTTACAGCTCCCAGGAAGGACTCTGCAAGTGCCCGCTATTATTGATTCCGGGGCTTGCAGCTGCTTTATGGACTCAGCCTTTGCCATCAAGCACCAGATCCCTCTTGTCACCAAGACCCATGGACTATGTGTGCATTTGGCTGATGGGTCCATCATTAAGTCTGGACCAGTGGTCCAAGAGACCGCCCCTTTACCCGCTACCATCTCCACCATCTCCGGAACCCACCAAGAATACTTACGCCTGGACATTATCTCTTCCCCATTGTTTCCTGTGATCCTTGGTATACCTTGGCTACAGGTCCACAACCCTACCATCAACTGGGCCACGGGGTTGGTGACCTTTTCTTCTCCTTACTGCCAGCAATCCTGCGGGACACTCAAAACCCCTGGGCCGGCCACCCTCTTATGTATCAATACGGAGGCTGGAATACGGCAATCCATCCCTGAGGTCTACCATGACTTTCTTGATGTGTTTAGCAAACAAGGGGCAGAGATTCTACCACCTCATCGGGCCTATGATTGCCCCATTGACCTACTTCCCGGAGCGGCAATTCCGTTTGGCAGGATCTTCCCGTTAACAGAGGTAGAACAGGGGGCACTAAAAGACTATATCGATGAAAACCTACAGAAAGGGTTCATTCGTCCGTCTACATCTCCAGCCGGTGCAGGCATCTTTTTCGTAGAGAAGAAGGATCATACCCTTCGACCCTGTGTGGACTATCGTGAATTAAATAAAATCACAGTAAAAAAACGCTACCCTCTCCCCTTGGTACCGGAACTATTTCAGAGACTGGGAACAGCCATCATTTTTACCAAACTTGATCTCCGCGGAGCCTACAATCTGGTCCGCATCAAGGAGGGGGATGAGTGGAAGACCGCTTTCCGCACCCGATTCGGACATTTCGAATACCGGGTAATGCCCTTCGGGTTGTGCAACGCCCCTGCCACTTTCCAGTATTTCATTAACGATGTGCTTCGGGACTTCCTAGATCTCTTTGTCATTGTCTACCTAGACGATATACTAATTTTTTCTTCCTCCCTTGATTCCCACCGCAGGCACGTCAGAAGTGTGTTGGCTCGGCTTCGCCAGCACGGCCTGTATGCGAAGGCCGAGAAGTGTGAATTTGAGCTGGAAAGTATATCGTTCTTGGGACTAATTATCTCCAGCGAGGGCATCAAGATGGACCCTCAAAAGATTGCTGCAATCCTGGACTGGCCAGTCCCGGCGGACAAGAAGGGGATCCAACGTTTCGTTGGATTCGCCAACTTCTACCGCAAATTCATCAGAGGGTTCTCAGCCATCATCGCACCCATCACCCAGCTGACCAAACAAGGGATCCGTTTCCATTGGTCCCCTGAGGCCCAAAAGGCCTTTGAGGCCCTGAAGGGTCTCTTTACCTCTGCCTCTATCTTGAAGCACCCAGATTCCTCATTACCGTTCGTCCTGGAGGTAGACGCCTCGGAAATTGCGGTAGGAGCAATACTGTCCCAAAGACAGGGGACCAGAGCCTTGCTCCACCCAGTAGCTTTTTTCTCTCGCAAGTTATCTGCGGCAGAGAGGAACTACGACGTGGGGGATCGGGAATTGCTGGCGATCAAGTCCGCATTAGAGGAGTGGCGTTATCTGTTGGAGGGGGCTGCCCACCCGATTCTGATATTCACCGACCACAAGAACCTGGAGTACCTGAAGGCAGCGAAAAGGCTAAAACCACGACAAGCCAGGTGGGCGCTCTTCTTCTCCCGGTTCTCCTTCCATGTCACTTACCGTCCCGGTTCCAAGAACATTAAGCCCGATGCCCTCTCTCGGATGTTCCATAAGTCTAAGGAAACCTCTCCTCCAGACACCATTCTTGCTCCTGGAAACTTCCTTCTGCTTCAGGAAGACCTACTCTCCCGGATCAAGCAAGCCTCCACTGGGCGGAGACCCCCCTCAGAACCGGAATTGCAGGCCAAAGATGGGCTGTTTTGGTACCAGAACAGGATCTACGTACCTGAAGAGCTGAGAATAACCGTACTGGAACTCTGCCACGACCATGCCCTTGCCGGGCGCTTTGGCGTTGCCAAGACCACCGACTTGGTACAGCGTACCTTTTGGTGGCCTCGGCTCCGCGAGAACTGTAGGAAGTTTGTGGAGTCCTGCATAGTTTGTACCCGAAACAAGGGTTACAAATCCAAGGCCTGGGGACTACTGAGACCCCTACCCGTCCCAGACAGACCCTGGAAAATGCTGTCCATCGACTTTATCGTCGAGTTGCCTCCGGCTGAGAGTCACACCACTATCTTCGTGATAGTAGACCGTCTATCCAAGATGGCACATTTCATTCCCATGAAGGGGACTCCCTCAGCTCCCGAAACTGCACAGGTGTTCATCAGAGAGGTCGTCAGACTCCACGGGGTACCAGCCAATATTGTCTCCGACCGAGGGGTACAATTTACCTCCCGGTTTTGGAGATCCCTCTGCAAGGCTCTGGAGATAGAATTGTCACTTTCCTCTGCTTACCATCCCCAGACCAATGGACAGACTGAGAGGACTAACCAGACCCTTGAGCAGTACCTGCGCTGCTTCTCTTCATTCGCTCAGAATGACTGGGTTTCCCTGCTCCCATTGGCCGAGTTTGCCTATAACAACTCTACGCATTCCGCTACCAAGCAGTCCCCATTCTTCGCAAACTATGTTTTCCATCCTACATTCCTGCCCAATTCCCTTCCTGAATGTACGGTGCCCGCAGTCCAGGAAAAGTTGAACTTCTTTTCATCCAACAACCAACTTCTGCAGGAAACCATGACCAAGACTCAGGAACACAACAAAACAATTTTTGACAGGAAGAGACGGGGTGAATTAATGCTGGCACCCGGCGACCAAGTATGGTTATCCACTTTAAACTTGAGGATGGCATGTCCCTCTAAGAAACTGGGCCCCAAATTCTTAGGGCCGTTTCCAGTCAAAAGGAAAATCAATGAAGTGGCTTATGAACTGGAGCTCCCTGACTCCCTCAAGATCCATCCGGTCTTCCATGTATCTCTGCTGAAGCCTTCGGTTCCCAACCCATTTCCAGGCCGAAGTCCGGCTCTCCCTGATCCTGTCATTGTAGACGGGGAGGAGGAATTCGAAGTGGAAGCCATTATGGATTTTAGAAGAAGGAATAACCAGAACCAATTCCTGATTAAGTGGAAGGGCTACGGACCCGAAGAAAACTCTTGGGAGCCTGAGGAGAACATCCATGCTAGAAGCCTGGTGCAGTCCTTCAAGAGATCTCACCCTGAGAAGTTTGCCCGGATGGGCATCCGGAGGCTGCCCCTTGGGGGGGGGCAATGTCATGGAGGTCCTGCCAGAAGCAGGCGCCCTGGTCTTCCTGATTCTCGGTTGCGCATGCTCCGCCCTGCAGGTGGCGCCAGAGGGGCTATTTAAACCTGTCAATCGCAGACAGTCCCTGCTGTCTGCTCTACAGCGTTGAGTACCTGAAAACCTGATCTGAAGACTTACCTGTGTTTGACCCGGCCTGCCTGTGACTTCTCCAGTTTTCTGCCTGCATCCGACCCCTGGCTTGTTGTGACCTCTCCTCTGTCTGATCCCTCTGTACCTTGCTGCCAGCCAGTTAACCGACCCGGCTTGTCTGACCAAGCTCACTGTTCCTAGTTCCGGTCCAGTCTGCTAAGCTGATCCAGTCTGCTGAGTTCCTGTGTTCCTGGTTCCAGTCCAGTCTGCTAAGCTGATCCAGTCTGCTGAGTTCCTGTGTTCCTAGTTCCGGTCCAGTCTGCTAAGCAGATCCAGTTTGCTGAGTTCCTGTGTTCCTGGTTCCGGTCCCGTCTGCTGAACGATTCCAGTTTGCTGAGTGTTCCTGATTCCAGTTCGACCTGCTGTGTTCCAGTGTGCCTACCAAGTCTGCATACCTACCTTCACCTTGGTTGATCCTGCCAGGCACTCGTACCCCTCCTACCTCCGCGCCTGCTGTTACCTTACCAGGGGCCGCTGGTGGGAGCCGTAAGGGAGGCCTTCCTCTGCAAGTCCGGGCTCATCACCGCTAGGTACGTGACACTAGCCAGAACCCTAGACTATCCACCAAACACTCACCTTTGTTCCCTATTCTGTGAAATCCAGCTTTTCCCCCAGGTCTAGAGTAATGAGGGTTTGGTGGACTTAGGGAGAAGGGCTGCTTCCAAGTCTCACATTTTACAATCTTAGACAACTGGCCAACGATAGACTTTATGGTCCAGCAAGGAGGACAGTTTGAAATATCCCCTTGGCAGGCACGACAAATCCGCCATATCTTAGAAACATTGGGCCCCATAGAGAATTACGGAAGAACACGTACAAATTTGAGACATACTGTGAAGAGAAGCCCCTCCCCCATGTCATTTCTAAAATGTATACCCTGTTGGTTACACCATCAGAGGAGTATAAAATGTTAAGTTTGACCAAATGAGAGAGAGATCTCGATCAAATTTTTACACTGGCTCAGAGCCGGAATATTACATATCTGGCATTGAGCTCATCCAGGTGTACTAAGACACAGGATTCTAACTAAAAAATTACTAATGCGCTGGTATTATACCCCATCAATTTTGAACAAATTATCTTCGGAGGCAACAGATCGTTGCTGGAGAAACTGTGGGGAACGAGGGACTATTTTACATATTTTTTGGCAATGTCCAGTGATTAGACAGTTTTGGCAAGAAGTTCAGAGAATTACTCAAATATTTACGGAATATCAGGTCCCTGACGAACCAGCCTTCTTTTTATTACAGTGCTCACAAATTCCGATCAAGAGCTATAGGAACTCAATCCTATGCCACTTGGTGAATGCAGCGAAAAGCTGCATTTCTAGGTGCTGGAAAGAATCACGAACACCCCCCATCTCTATGTGGCTTAATAAAATCAGAAGAGTGTGGATAATGGAAAACTTATTGCCTATGACAGTAGATAGACAAGAAAAAGTCGTTGAATTATGTGCCCCATGGGAGGGATTTGTAAAAACGGAGGAAGGGAAGAAGTTACTTGGAGAAGACAGAGAAGAGTAGAGTCGCTAGGGATGGGAACTAGGGGGCCGCGGGCGGAAGAGCCCCCCATCCTCGGGAATCGGGGGGCGGCACAGGAGTGAATGTCCTTAGAAATTTTCTTTTTTTTTTTTTGATGCTATGGGGGTTGTTGGGTTGGGTAGGGTATATATGGACAGAAGTAACAATATAAAATAACAGGAGTAAAGATATTATATCATGTAGACATGAGGTGAGAATAAGGATCACTTAGAATTAAAAAGAATGGGAAAAACTGGATGGTATATGAAATAAGTTTTTCTCTTACTTATTATTGCTTTCCCTTTTTCTTTTTATAATATACATATCAAATGTATGATTAGCTCTCACTTACTGTATTATTATATATATATATATATATTCCTGTAAAAAAATAAAGAATTTAAAGGAAAACACCCATGTGGTCCGATTCCAGTGCGGGGAAAAAAAAAGTCCCTGCACCTTTTTTTTATGTGAATCCAATGCGAGTTCAGCCATACAACTGTATACCTGACCTCACAAATGCGCTTCTGGAAGAATGGTTAAACAGTCCCATAGACACACTCCTAAATCTTGTGGACACCCTTCCCAGAAGAGTTGATGCTGTTATAGCTGCAAAGGGTGTGCCAACTCATTATTGAACAATACGGACTAAGACTGGGATGCCATTAAAGCGGAGGTTCACCCAAAACTCATCACTGTCTCCACCGCATCAGTGTACATGTAGGAGCTAAAATTGGCCTTTTTTTTTTTTAAATATCAAGATACCTTAGTAATGATGATTTTCAATAATCCCACTCCCGCAGGAGTAGGCGTCTCGCCAGCGCCGCAGTAATCTATGGGAGCTCCCGCAGTGTGAACTGGGGAATGACGCCGCCCGTTGTAATGACAACCATAATGCTTACAGCGCAGGTCGCCGTAGAGAGTGCGCATGCCTGAGATAGAGCGGTGAATGCCGGGAGCCGAGCATTCACTGCATCCAGGAAGCAATTGCTTGTGGGCTTCACAATGCCCACAAGCAAAATGGCAAATGCCTAGATAAAAAAATATAAGTTTATCTTTAGTATGAAAACGGGTGGGTGATGCTGCAAGACACCTAAAAAGTGAGTACTCAATTGCGATATATAAATCCACTGATTTAACACAAAAAAAAACGAATGGTCGCTGAACCTCCGCTTTAAAGTTCATGTGCATATTAAGGTAGGTGTCCTAATACTTTTGGTAATATAGTGTATATAAAACAGATTGCCTCTCATTTATATCTTAAACTGAATGGGTTGTTTTGCAAGGTGAGGGTTTACATATATTTTAATTGCTTTTGACAAAACATTCATAAACTGATGACCACTACATTTCCTTTTATTCTTTCTTTTTAAATAGAAAATGTACAATATGACAAGTATTCAGAATACATTATGTTGGTTTCTGCTATCACAAGCTTAGTTTTTAGTCCCAGGCAGGAGAGACCGACAGTGGTGCATTAAGAGCTCATGCTGTACGTCAACAGTCTCTTCTAACCTTTTGAACTAATCAACCATAGATAGCAAGATCGTGGTAGCACTTGTCTAACTTTCCCAACAAGAAATATAGATATATGTTTTCCCTCCCACCCAGTCTGAAAATATTATGTCATCACTAGTGAACATTATAGCTCAATGCCTCTCTAAAACTTTTCTGTACCTAAAGCAATTGTAATTCTGCCCATCAATTAAAATTAGTTTGAAGCAGAAATTCTGTATTATGTTATGAAAGATTTAGAACTCTTAAAGCTAGGGCATAAAGGTTATATATAATTTACCACTAGCTACATGCCTTTCTAATGTTCAAATACAAATCAGGGAATACTGAATGTTCATTTTGTGTTTTTATGTCAGTCTGCCAGCGTAGACTGTTGGTTACCAAATGGGGCTGATGCCAGGTTAGGAAACAGCTGAAGCAGGTGTTATAAATTATTTCAGGAATGCCTACCTCCCTCTAGGGTGAAAGGTTTTCTCAACATATTATCCAGCTAAGGATCTGGGTGGCAAAAATGATCACACAGTTATTGCCCATCCAAATGCAAACCATGCTAATATGATTGTTCTGCTAAGTGTAGACCACCATGATTTTGTAAACAATAATGTTATGGAAGTAAAGAAGCAAATTAATAAGCTATTTTAGAACATATGTTCCCATCAGTGGCTGCTATTTGCTTTTGCCGATTTAAATAATACAAACTGTAATAGTTGTATAATTTGTATTATTTACAGTATATCAATTATTGCAATGATGTAATAAATGGTCAGAAACATACAAAATAGGGACATATGATGGTAACATCCAGTGTAGATAAAACTGCAATCTGATGTCACTAAGGGAGATTTCAGTTCATACAGTTACACTGTGTATCTATTATAAACAATCCTATTCAACCAAATCACAAGACGCTTAAAGTGGTTGTAAATGCTGAAAAAAATAAATCAAAAAACAATCTGCAAGACAAAAGCATAATGAGCTAGTATGCATTGCAAACTAGCTCATTATGAAATACTTACCTTACCTGTTGTAGCGGTCCCTAAAAAAACGCTGTGACCGGGGACATGTTTCCCAGAGTTATTTCCGGGTTCGCAGTGCTCCGGCGCCATGTAATTGGCCGGAGCCGCGATGACGTCACTCCTGCGCATGCACACGGGAGCCGCTGGTCACGGCACAGCTACTGAAGAAACGGCACGAGCCAGACGTTGCTTCAGTGTGCATGTGCCGATGAATATCTCCTAAACAATGCAAGATTAGGGGATATTCACGGTACCTACAGGTAAGCCTTATTATAGGCTTACCTGTAGGTAAAAGTGGTAGTACAGGGTTTACAACCACTTTAAGCACTAAAAGATAAATTAACCCCTTTTCGCCGACTGTACGCAAATATGCGGCCCCCCACTGGGCTGGGCATTTTCACGTATTTTTGCACATCTCCCTTTGTGCTGGAAGTGCACCACACGGCGGGCTCCCAGCACAGAGACCGAGGTCTCATGGAGAGCCCCAGGCCCCATGATAACGATCTGGACCCGGATCTCCTGATTCTGTGATAGCCTCTGATTGGCCCCGTGCTTTTTTCTCTGTGAATGGAGGCGAGAGATACTTAGTATCTCTCTCTCTCTCCTTGCAGAGAAAAAAAAAGTGTGTAAATAAATAATTAAATAATAATATTAATACAAAAAAAAAAAAATACAAAAAAATCTAGATCAGTGCCAGAGTTAGTATTTGGGTCAAGGTCAGGGTCGAAGGTCAAGGTCAGGGTCAAGATTTTTTTTAAATTTAGTAACAGTGTCAGTGTGTTTTAGGTAGGTTAAAGAAAAAAAAGAAGAAAAATGGGCTGTACTATGGGTACAATCAACACCTAACATACACATATGTGGTATCGCTGCGATCGCCAGGAGAATTTATTTTGGGTTAATATTTGGTGGAAGGTTATGGTAGTAGCAAAAATGATACAGCTAAATTGCGCACCTAACTTTAAGAGGGAAGTTTCAGGAAAAAAACTTCCCACAGCCCCCTGCGTATAACACGCAGACACAGTTTACCCTCTATTTTCAGGGTAAAAAAGTGAGTGTTATACGCCAATAAATACAGTATATATTTTTACTATTTTGGACCAGTTTTCCTTTGATAAAAGAAAAATCAGGAGATATCCATTATCATTTACCACCAAAAGATAGCCCGATTTGTCCTGAAATAAACACAGTATAATCCACCTGGAGGCACAAAGTAGTTGTGATGATATGCACAGTTTTAATAACACATGTCAAAGTTTTAAAATTGTGCTTAGGCATTTAGATTTGCTTTACCTTTAGGCGCCAAGAGGTTAATTAGAAAAGCAGATGGATTTATATAAAGTAAATAATAAAAAAAAACATATAAATGAATACTATACAATGTAAATGTATTATTTATACTAGAATGTACAGAAGTCAGGAACATTGTAGATAACCTTCCCAATGTGGGCTATATTCTCTGAAAGGTTCCAGTAGGGGGCAACCCCACTTGTTGATTACCTTGTTTATGCTCTGTATACAAAGTACCTGTGTTGTCCTCCTCCACTTGATAGGTGTTTCTTAAATCTTATCTTTGGTGATATACCTTTGACATATCTGTGTGTTACTGTGATATGCTATTGGTATTTTCACGCTGTAATCTTGTGATTGTGAATTTATAAAATAAAGTTCTTATGGAGATATATATATATATATATATATATATATATATATATATACACACACACACACACATATATATATATATATATATATATATAATGAAGAGCAGATATTGTTATCTGTTCTCTGTTAAGTTGTGCTTCTGTATGAACACCATCCCAATGGTAAAAAATGGACTGCAGTGTGTAGCCAGCAGAGCCCCATGGAGCTCCTGCTGCTTAAAGTGGTTGTAAACCCACTCTTGCAACTTGCACCTACAGGTAAGCCTAGATTAAGGCTTACCTGTAGGTGTTTTCAATATCTCCTAAACCTACAAGGTTTAGGAGATATTTGCAAAAAAAGAGTACACCGATGTGTACGGCGCATGCGCGCCATACACATCGGCGCAGGCACACTGTAAATGACGGTTTTATGAATGATAACGCCAGCTTTTACGGCTCCCGTGCGCATGCGCGGAGTGATGTTATCGCTGCTCTGGCCAATCACAGCGCCGGAGCGGCGATAACAGGAAGATGCTCCGAGGGGATATGGCAGCGGCGGCAGAGGGGAACGAGGAGGACTTCGGGGGCTTCGATTTCAGGTAAGTGCCACATAATGAGCTAGTATGCTATGCATACTAGCTCATTATGCCTTTCTCTTACAGGATCTTATTTTATCCCGTTTTTTCGGGGGGGGGGGGGGTTTACTTTCTCTTTAATGGAGCAGAGACAACATCATGATTGGTGGAAAGCTGGTCATGTGACTTTGGCTGGTCACTTGACCCAGCTCCCCTGCTGAATTTTTTTCTTTCTTCATTCTCATTTTTATGTGTTTCACAGGATTTTGACAACCGAAGCCAGCAGAGCACATTTCCTAAGCACACCACTATGTTTTATGTGTAATTGCGTAGTTTTTTTGTGTGTGAGCGCATATGCTGCATTTTAACTGAACCCCTAAATAAGTACTGTGCACAGTAATACTAGGGTTTGTAGCTAGACATGTTTCGGGATTAAAAAGGTATATTTTTGTGACATATATAACACATATAACACATATAACACACGTATATATAACACATACAATAATTCCTTAAAAATACCAACACTGTCACACATCAGAGATTTACTAAAATAAAGTGAAAAGGTACATGATTTAAAAGTTATTTGAATACTTATTGTATATGTTAAATAAAATAATACATCACTGACACATTCTTAATAACATCTGTAGTTTCCCATATCATTAAGACAATTTAGCCTGAGGACCTATCAATGTTTCCTTTTGATAGGACTATTCACAAGCTTATGAAGACTAATTGCATTGGTTACATGGGAATATTTATTCTCAAGCACCATGTAGCACGGTGTTTCTTAACCTTTTTTTAGTCAAGGCACCCTTTAGAATTGTGCACAATCTCATGGCACACCAGTCTGAGGGCACATTGACACCAGGAGGTCTTGCGTCTAAGGCCCCTTTCACACTGGGGCGGTTTGCAGGTGCTATTTAGCTAAAAATAGCGCCTGCAAACCGAGCCTAAACAGCGGCTCCTTTCTCTCCAATGTGAAAGCCCTGAGGGCTTTCACACTGGAGCGGTGCGCTAGCAGGACGGTAAAAAAAGTCCTGCTAGCCGCATCTTTGGAGCGGTGAGAGGAGCGGTGTGTTTACCGCTCCTCCACCGCTCCTTCCCATTGAAATGCATGGGATACCGCGGTAATACCGCCCGCAAACCGCGGCTGTAGCCGCGGTTTGCGAGTAGTATTAACCCTTTATTGGCCGCTAGCGGGGGTTAAAACCGCACCGCTAGCGGCCGAATAGCTCAACAATACCGACGTTATAGCGGCGCAAAAAATAGCGGCGCTATACCGCCACCGCCCCCACCGCCCCAGTGTGAAACCAGCCTAAGCGCACATGCTTTTTTTGCACGAGAAAAAAGTGCTGCGATGTTATTTCAAATCACACTGTACCACGACGCATTTTAGCCGGCGAAAATGCACGCGCATTTGCTAAATGCATGGGGGTCCCATTAAGCATTAACCACTTGTCCCCCGCCCACTGTCAATTGACGGCGGGCGGAGGACACTCTCGTTCTGGGAGGACGTCATATGACGTCCTCCCTTTAAAACGAGCTAGGGGGCGCGCGCCCGCCGCGTTCCCAAGGCCCCGATGCGCGTGCCCGACGGCCGCGATTGCAGCCGGGCACCCGCGATTGCCCGGGAAACTAGCAGGAAAGTGGATCTCTGTGTGTAAACACAGAGATCCACGTCCTGCGAGGGAGAGGGGACCGATGGTGTATCCCTTGTACATAGGGACAACCATCGGTCACCTCCCCCAGTCAGTCACCTCCCCCCACAGTTAGAACACATTGAGGGAACATATTTAACCCCTTCCCGCCCCCTAGTGGTTAACCCCTTCCCTGCCAATCACATTTATACAGTAATTAGAGTTGAGCGGACACCTGGATGTTCGGGTTCGACGGGTTCGGCCGAACTTCGGAAAAAAGTTCGGGTTCGGGACCGAACTTTAACCCGAACCCGGACCCGAACCCGAACCCCATTGAAGTCAATGGGGACCCGGACTTCTAAGGACTAAAAAGGCTCTAAAAAAGTAATGGAAAGGGCTAGAGGGCTGCAAATGGCAGCAAAATGTTGTTAAGAGCATGGCAAGTGCTCTGCAAACAAATGTGGATAGGGAAATAACTTAAAATAACATAAAAAAATAAAAATAAAAAATAATAATCTTGACCTAGGAGGACGAGGTCCATATGGAGTAGGAGGTTGAGGTGGCGGTGGATGTGGCTGTGTAGGTGGAAGCGGCGGTGGAGGAGGACGAGGTAGCCAACACTGATTCAAAAATACAACAATGGCTGGGTAAGGCCGGTGATGTGTCGAATTCTGTCCCCCGTCAAATAGTGTCCACCCTGTACTGCGCTTGCTCAGTATGTAGGACAAGGGGATTTCTAAAATCTCCCAAGACGAACGGCGCCTACGTGGTGAGTTCAGGTGAAGGCCACACCATCCGTGGTTCAAGCCGAGCCAAGTGAGGCCGTGCCCGAAGCGTGGCGATCGAACCGAGCCCGTGAGGGGCCCTGTTACTATGTGCTACCGTATGTCCACTTGGATGGTGGGGCTTGAACCTGCACTCACAGCGCAGGCGCCGTTCATCTTCGGAGATTTTGTGAATCTCCTTGTCCTCTATACTGCGCAAGCGCTGCGCCTTCGCAGTATGGGCCGGACACAATCCAATGGCCGGACAGTTTTTGTCACAACACCAGTATACATGTCTATTCTGCACAAGGTACGGACAAGTCCTGTGGGATCCATGCCTGGTTCATTTTAATGAACGTGAGCTTGTCCACATTGGCTCTGGACAGGCGGCTGCGCTTGTCTGTGTTAACGCCCCCTGCCGTGCTAAATACACGTTCAGATAATACACTGGCTGCAGGGCAGGCCAGCACCTCCAAGGCATAAAGGGCAAGCTCAGGCCATGTGCCCAATTTGGAGACCCAGAAGTTAAAGGGGGCAGACCCGTCATCCAGTACGTGTAGGCCTGTGGACACATACCGCTCAACCATGTTGGTGAAATGCTGCCTCCTGCTAAGACGTTCCATCTCAGCTGGAGATGCTGGTTGTTGTGGCGTGCTGACAAAGCTTTTCCACATTTCAGCCATGCTAACCCTGCCTTCTGAGGTGCTGCCGGTGCCCCGGCTGCGTTGGCGACCTCTTCCTCCTCCTCTGCCTTCGCCTTGTGCTTCCACCGTACGCCCGCTGTCAGGTGGGAATGCCACCAGCAGCGCGTCTACCAGCGTGCGCTTGTACTCGCGCATCTTACGATCCCGCTCCAGTGAGGGAATTAAGGACGGTACGTTGTCCTTGTAACGGGGATCCAGCAGGGTGGCCACCCAGTAATCAGCACCAGTTAAAATGTGGGCAACTCGGTGGTCATTGCGGAAACACTGCAGCATGTAATCGCTCATGTGTGCCAGGCTGCCCAGAGGCAAAGAAAAGCTGTCCTCTGTGGGAGGTGTATCGTCTGTGTCCTCTGTATCCCCCCAGCCACGCACCAGTGATGGCCATGAGCTGGTCTGGGTGCCACCCTGCTGTGAAAATGGTTCCTCCTCCTCCTCCTCCTCCTCCTCCATCTCCTCCTCCACCTCGTCATCCTCCAGAACTGTGCCCTTTCTGCCGGACAATTGTGTACCTGGCGTTTGTTGGTGCAGGAACCCACCCTCGTAGCCACTTGTGAAAGACTGCCCTGAAAGCCTTTGAAATGATCCCGCTTCCTCCTCCTCCTCCTCATCCTCCTGTGCCACATCCTCTTCCATCATCGCCCGAAGCGTTTTTTCAAGGAGGCATAGAACTGGGATAGTAACGCTAAGAACGGCGTCATTGGCACTGAACATGTTGGTGGAGTACTCGAAACAGCGCAACAAGGCACACAGGTCTCGCATGGAGGCCCAGTTATTGGTGGTGAAGTGGTGCTGTTCCGCAGAGCGACTCACGTGTGATTGCTGCAGCTGAAACTCCACTATCGCCTGCTGCTGCTCGCACAGTCTGGCCAGCATGTGCAAGGTGGAGTTCCACCTTGTGGGCACGTCACATATGAGGCGGTGAGCGGGAAGGCCAAAGTTACGCTGCAGCGCTGACAGGCGAGCAGCAGCAGGGTGAGAACGCCGAAAGTGCGCACACACAGCCCGCACTTTCTGCAGCAGCTCTGGCATATTGGGGTAATTTTTAAGGAACCTCTGGACCACCAAGTTCAGCACATGCGACAGACAAGGGATGTGCGTCAAACCGGCTAGGCCCAGAGCTGCTATGAGATTTCGCCCATTATCGCACACCACCAGGCCGGGCTTGAGGCTCACTGACAGCAACCACTCATTGGTCTGTTGTTCCATGTCCCTCCACAACTCCTGCGCGGTGTGGGGTTTTTCCCCAAACAGGAAAGTTTTAAAACTGCCTGCTGTCGGTTACCCCTGGCTGTGCTGAAGTTGGTGGTGAAGGTGTTACGCTGACCAGATGAGGAGGCGGTAGAGGATGAGGAAGCGGAGTAGGAGGAGTTAGCAACAGGAGGCAAACTGAAGCGCCCTGCAATCCTCGGTGGTGGAAGGACATGCGCCAAACTGCTATCTGCCTCAGGCCCAGCCGCCACTGCATTTACCCAGTGTGCTGTTAGGGAGATATAACGTCCCTGACCGTGCTTACTGGTCCACGCATCCGTAGTTAGGTGGACCTTGCCACAGATGGCGTTGCGCAGTGCACACCTGATTTTGTCCCCCACTTGGTTGTGCAGGGAAGGGATGGCTCGCCTGGAAAAATAGTGGCGGCTGGGCACGACGTACTGTGGGACAGCCAATGCCATCAGGCTTTTAAAACTCTGCGTCTCCACCAGACGGAATGACAGCATTTCAAAGGCCAGGAGTTTTGAAATGCTGGCATTCAGGGCCAGGGATCGCGGGTGGCTAGGGGGGTACTTCCTCTTCCGCTCTAATGTTTGGGAGATAGAGAGCTGAACGCTTCCATGGGACATTGTGGAGATGGTTGGTGACCCAGGTGGTAGTGTTGCTGGCAGATCCTCTGTTTGCGGGGTGGCAGGTGCCACTGTCACTACAGAGGTGGATGAAGAGGCCGAGACTGCAGCAGAAGAGGAAGCAGGAGGAGCCAGAGACCTTTCTTGGTTTTTGAGGTGTCTACTCCACTGCAGCTCGTGCTTTGCACTTAGATGCCTGGTCATGCAGGTTGTGCTCAGGTTGAGAACGTTTATGCCTCGCTTCAGCCTCTGATTGCACAGCCTGCAAACCACTCGTGTCTTGTCATCAGCACATTGTGTGAAGAACTGCCACGCTAGGGAACTCCTTGGACCTGGCTTTGGTGTGCTCGGTGCCTTGCTGCGTTGGGCAGTAGCAGACATACTGTCTAGCGGACGGACGCTCCGCTTTTGCACCCTGCTCCCTCTTCTACTGTGCTGGTGGCTCTGTGCGACCACCGCCTCTTCCTCCAAACTACACTGGTCACCTGCATAACGTTCATTCCATGTGGGGTTGAGGACCTCATCGTCCTCCACATCATCTTCCACCCAGTCTTCACCCCTGCCCTCCTTGTCTGTCTGCACAATTGCGAAAGCAGCAGCAGTTGGCACCTGTGTTTCGTCATCATCCGAGACGTACTGCGATCGTCCTCCCATGTACTCATCATGAAACATAAGTGGTTGGGCATTGGTGCACTCAATCTCTTCCACTTCTGGGGCAGGGCTAGGTGGATGGCCCTGGGAAACCCTGCTAACAGAGTCATCGAAAAGCAGAAGAGACTGCTGCATGATTTGGGGCTCAGACTGCTTGGCTGATTTGCAAGGGGGTGAGGTGAAAGACTGATGGACATGGGTTTCAGGTGCCAACTCTGTTCTTTCATCAGAAGAGTGGGTGGGAGACAATGTGAAGGAACCCGAGGCACTGTCAGCAACCCAATCTACTATCGCCTGTACTTTTTCTGGCCTAAACATTCGTACAGCCTCATTAGGCGCGACAAAATACCGCCGCAGGCTCGGTCGCCTACTCGCACCTGAGGAAGGTGTTTCACTTGTGCGTGTATCTGGCACAGATCCACCACGTCCTCTCCCTGCAACAGGAGCTCCACCAGCAGCACCACGACCGGGGCCACCACGTCCCTTTGACCTTCTCCTCATATTTTCCAAATTTAGGATCTTGCCCTAAATGGGTGTTTTTGGAAGAGCAGAACACGCCCACAGTACGTAACCGCTGAATCGCACAGCTACAGAACTGCAGAAAATGCTATTCAAAAAAAATGTTGTTTTTTTAGTATAGCACAGTAGAAGAAAACTATATAGAAATTGTTTTTTTCACACACCTCCAAATATGTATAACACACTGCAAACTATTCTTTGTGCCCCTAAACGGCGTTTTTTGGAAGAGCAGAACACACCCACAGTACGTAACCGCTGAATCGCACAGCTACAGAACTGCAGAAAATGCTATTTAAAAAAAATGTTGTTTTTTTAGTATAGCACAGTAGGAGAAAACTATATAGAAATTGTTTTTTTCACACACCTCCAAATATGTATAACACACTGCAAACTATTTTTTGTGCCCCTAAACGGCGTTTTTTGGAAGAGCAGAACACACCCACAGTACGTAACCGCTGAATCGCACAGCTACAGAACTGCAGAAAATGCTATTTAAAAAAAATGTTGTTTTTTTAGTATAGCACAGTAGGAGAAAACTATATAGACATTGTTTATTTCACACACCTCCAAATATGTATAACACACTGCAAACTATTTTTTGTGCCCCTAAACGGCGTTTTTTGGAAGAGCAGAACACACCCACAGTACGTAACCGCTGAAACGCACAGCTACAGAACTGCAGAAAATGCTATTCAAAAAAAATGTTGTTTTTTTAGTATAGCACAGTAGGAGAAAACTATATAGAAATAGTTTTTTTTCACACACCTCCAAATATGTATAACACACTGCAAACTATTTTTTGTGCCCCTAAACGGCGTTTTTTGGAAGAGCAGAACACACCCACAGTACGTAACCGCTGAATCGCACAGCTACAGAACTGCAGAAAATGCTATTCAAAAAAAATGTTGTTTTTTTAGTATAGCACAGTAGGAGAAAACTATATAGAAATTGTTTATTTCACACACCTCCAAATATGTATAACACACTGCAAACTATTTTTTGTGCCCCTGAATGGCTCTTTTTGCAAGCGTACATTAAAGTGCAAATTTTTTTTTTTTTTTGCCCTAAACGTGTCTTTTTTTGCACGAGCAAAATAAAATGCTTTTTTTTTTTGCCCTATGGGTCTTTTGGAAAAGAGCACAATAAAGTGCCTTTTTTTTTCCCCCTAAAAGTTAGATTTTCTCTGACACTGGGCTCATGGCAGTGTAAAAATACTGCACTGCAACACAAATAGGTAAACCTATGCAGATCGCTGATTTTAATCTCTGAATCTGGACTCCTATATAATATTCTCTCTCCCTGAAAGCACCAACAGGAACCTGGCCCTACACTACACTGTCTCTCTATCTTTTCCCTCAGATTGCAGAATCAGGACTACCTCATCTATTTTTCTATCTCTCCCTAAAAGCAGCAGCAGCAGACTAGATCGTCTCCCTATCTATTCTGAAGCAGAGTGACATGTGTGCTGTGTGCCTCTAGCTTATATAGAAGCTGGGTCACATGTTGCACTGACCAATCACAGCCATGCCATTAGTAGGCATGGCTATGATGGCCTCTAAGGGCACACCAGCTAATCAAAAGGTGATTGGCTGGCCCCTGAAGCATTTCTAAATGCGTAATTAGATTGCCGAACCCGAACCCGAACCCGGACTTTTGGGCAAAGTCCGGGTTCGGGTTCGGGAAAAAGCTAAAGTTCGGTACGGACCCGAACTTTACAGTTCGGGTTCGCTCAACACTAACAGTAATCAATGCATTTTTATAGCAGGGATCGCTGTATAAATGTGCATGGTCCCAAAAATGTGTCAAAAGTGTCCGATGTGTCCGCCGCAATATCGCAGTCACAATAAAAATCGCAGATCGCCGCCATTACTAATAAAAAATTTAAAAAAATAAAAATGCTATAAATCTATCCCCTATTTTGTAGACACTATAACTTTTGCGCAAACCAATCAATACGCGCTTATTGCGATTTTTTTTTTTTTACCAAAAATATGGAGAAGAATACGTATCGGCCTAAACTGAGGAAAATGTTATTTGAAAAAAAAAATGGGTATTTATTATAGCAAAAAGTAAAAAATTGTGTTTTTTTCCAAACTGGACACTCTTCTTTTGTTTATAGCACAAAAAATAAAAACCGCAGAGGTGATCAAATACCACCAAAAGAAAGCTCTATTTGTGGGAAAAAAAGGACGGAAATTTAGTTTGGGAGCCACGTTGCACGACCGTGCAATTGTCATTCAAAGTGTGACAGCGCTGAAAGCTGAAAAATGGCTTGGGCAGGAAGGGGGTTTTCGTGCACAGTAGGGAAGTGGTTAATGGCACCCGTGCATGTCTACAAGAGGCAGTACATTGTTGTGCTGTGCAGCAAAATGCATGATTTTGCACTTGCTGTGAACAAGCCCTAAAATGTAGTTTGTGAGGCAAATAACCCCCCCCCCCCCTAAATCCCCCTCACTAGCAAAAATCCCCACTCCCCTCCCAAATCACCCCATCACCCCTCCTAGCACAAATTCTGTTCCTCCTTCCCCCTTCAAATGCCCCCTCTTAGCACTAAACCTCACCCCACTACATCCCTCTCATTACCACAGGAGTACTGACAGCAGCAGAGAGGAGGAGAAATCCAGGAGGAGGTGTGGGCTGTGCTATCACCCCACTCCCCCTTGTCTTCAGCAGCCTGGGGGGGGGGGGAGAAAGGGGGCAGTAATAAAACCCTGTAAACTCCAATTTGGGAGCGCTTGGTGTTAACTCCTGTGCACAGACAAGAGAGAGAGAGCACAGCCTCCACCTTTTCCCAACTTTCTACTCCTTTCTTCTACTATTTGTACTCCTGTCAGCAACCCAGTGTGAGAAGTGCTTAGCAACTGATGGTGTCATCAGTTGGTAGTATACGAGCAGGCAGCCTGAAAAGCATTCTAGGTTGCAGACGAGAGTACAGATAGCAGCAAAGAAGAGGAGAGAGTCAGGAGGAGGGGTGTGGGCTATGAACTCTCCCTCCAGTCTGTAAACAGGTGTTAGCATATAGCAAGTGTTTTGTCCTTTTGCAGCAGCACCCATGACGGCTCTTTGCGGCATCCCAGGGTGCCTCTTAACCACTTGCCCTCCAAGCAAAGCTGTTAGCATGCATTATAGTTTACAGGAAACTAGTACCAAGAAGTATAGATTCTGCCACTGCAGACCTCCCATTCTAAAAAGATTTGTTCAATGCCCCTAGCTGTCACTACGATTCAGTGGCTTTAGTGTTGAGCCACGAACCTGTGCTTGTTTCAGGTTGCTGACCCTGACTAAAGTCAGGTAGAACCAGGAAACTAGTATTTGAGGTGAAGGTCAATACTGATAGCTTTTATGTTCCTCTTAGTACAGGTTTCCTGCTACAGCCCCTTACATGACATTAAGATCACCCTTCCTGTAACAATAGGGAATTGCAGTAGGTGGGAGGGAATAAACTATCAAATAAAGTCAAGGTGTAAGCTCTATTGGGGTTAAGATTCTCTTTAAAAACTCCAGGAAACAGTAAAATAATTATTTACAGTGGGGCTGTGTCTGCACTGCAAGGGTTAATGCCTCATTTAGGTCCAGGGGATACAGAAAAAACAATTTACCTACCTGATCCTCCTCTCCTCTCTGCTTTAAGTAAAGGTGCTTCTCCTCTCCCCTAGACAAAACAAGCAATTAATCCTTGCAGTGTGGGAGCAGACACATTGCCATGGATAATTTTAAAGTTTCCTGGAACTGAGCATTAAAGAGTAATTTATCTATGGCCTTGAAAATAAGCATTTTGTTTTTCTTTTTACCGATTCAAACTTGTTTAGCCTCATGCAACCCTCTTATTTTTGTTCGAAGCTAAGATACCCAAATTTTATCAGAGAAAACGAAAAATTATAATGACTTTCACTTGAATGTTGAGCAAGAACCAAAGTTAATGATATGTGCCAAAAAAAGGGGGTTGAGTTAGGCCCCTTTCACACTACCGCAACTTCAAAGTCACGCGATTTTGCCACGATTTTGCGGACGCGATTTTGACGCGATTTAAGGGAGACTTGAGGTCTATGAATCTTAACTCGCATCAAAGTCTGACCAAAGTAGTGAAGGGACTACTTTGAAGTCGGCACGACTTGAAGTCGTACTAATATGAATGGTTGTCATTGGAAATCATGGGGAATAACTTGCCATGCTACTTTGCAGTCCCAAATCGTGGGAAAAGTCATACAAGTGTGAAAGGGGCCTTACTAACATTGGAGAGTGCAAATTTTTTGTTTTCTGTCAAAGCTGATTGGTTACTATGCACAGCTGCACCAGATTTTGTCCTCTCCGGTTTTGTAAAACAACCTCAAGATGTATCAAGCACATATGAAAATAAGATAGTTGCACAAACTTAAGCAGGCCATACACGGTCGAATTTCAAACAAATTTTGTTTTCAAAATCAGAAAGTTCATTTTTTTTGTGATCCAATGATGCCACC
This sequence comes from Rana muscosa, assembly GCA_029206835.1. Classification (NCBI taxonomy): domain Eukaryota; kingdom Metazoa; phylum Chordata; class Amphibia; order Anura; family Ranidae; genus Rana; species Rana muscosa. The sequence goes on along the minus strand of CM055116.1, from coordinate 496,918,174 downwards.
AATGATTTTCGAAATTCGGCCGGGAATATTCTTTTCTCTCCGGGAATATTCTTTTCTTGCACATGCGCATTTTTTTTCTATTACATTTCTCGCACAATTCTTCCATCATTGATTAGAAAATCGTTTGTTTTTCAAAAAATTTCCAACATGTCCGATTCCTCAAATTTGATTGCCGCACGAAAATCGGCTGTTGCTGCAGCCTACTAACGGTGCGAAATTCGTACGAAAATTCTTTGATACGATTTTCTAAAGAATATTCTTTCGAAATTCGAATCATGTATGGCCGGCTTAAGAGTGTATGTTTTTATAGCTTTAAATAGAGCATGGAAAGGTTAGGCCCCCTGCTACGTGTCATTGTGGGCTGTGTTCCCACCGGAGTGATTTACCTAGCAGGACAGCAAAAATGACCTGATAAGGGGTTCATTACTTCTCTACTTTATCCAAAATTAACAAGTTTTGACTATAAACACATTTAATTTCCATCTACTGTAAATTATAAGTCCATCCAAGACTTTCCTGATCACAGGTTGACAAAGCTGCTTTGCCAATTACTGCAAAACTGTCATACGTAATGTTTTCTTTATTTTGCCCACTTTAATGAATTAGTTCACAAAAAAGTAAAAAAAGGTATTATGAGTACCTCCAGTGCATTGAAAAAGTATTCATATCCCCTGAAATTTTCCACATATTGTCATGTTACAACCAAAAATGTAAATGTATTTTATTGGCATTTTATGTGATAGACCAACACAAAGTGGCACATAATTGTGAAGTGGAAGGAAAATGATAAATGGTTTTCAAACTTTTTAACAAGAAATATCTGAAAAGTGTGGTGTGCATTTGTATGCAACCCCCTTTACGCTGCTACCCCTAACTAAAATCGAGTGGAACCAATTGCCTTCAGAAGTTACCTAATTAGAAAATAGAGTCCACCTGTGTGTAATTTAATCTCAGTATAAATAAAGCTGTCCTGTGAAGCCCTTAGAGGTTTGTTAGAGAACCATAGTAAACAAACTGCATAATAAAGGCCATGGAACACACTAGACAGGTCCGGGATAAAGTTGTGGAGAAGTTTAAAGTAGGGTTAGGCTAAAAAAAAGTATCCCAAGCTTTAAACATCTCATGGAGCACTGTTCAATCCATCATCCAAAAATGGAAAGAGTATGGCACAACTGCAAACCTACCAAGACATGGCCGTCCACCTAAACTAACAGGCCAGACAAGGAGAGCATTAATCAGAGAAGCAGCCAAGAGGCCCATGGTAACTCTGGAGGAGCTGCAGAGATCCACAGCTCAGGTGTGAGAATCTGTCCACAGGATAACTATTAGTCGTGTCCTCCAAAAATCTGGCCTTTATGGAAGAGTGGCAAGAAGAAAGCCATTGTTGAAAGAAAGCCATAAGAAGTCACGTTTGCAGTTTGCGAGAAGCCATGTGGGGGACACAGCATACATGTTGAAGAAGGTGCTCTGGTCAGATGAGGCCAAAATGTTACTTTTTGGTCTAAAAGCAAAAAGCTATGTGTGGCGAAAAACGAACACTGCACATGACCCTGAACACACCTTGACTTGAGGGGGGCTGAATAATAATGCAAAATTTTGAAAACCATTTTCCTTCCACTTTAGGGGTATGAATACTTTTTCAAGGCACTGTATTTTCTCTTTTTCTGTGTTCAGCGTACACTTACTTGATACTACTGTTTTACAATCATAACTTCAATATAACTTTGCTTTTCTCGACTAAATTAACTATTAACATCTAAAGATTTTCTTATCAGAACATTTAGTTTTGTTAAGTTAGTATTGTGTTTAAACCACCAGAAAAAACTGTCATCAACTGGATGACCCAGAGAACAGTGCTTATACAACATACATGTCACTTTCACTCTGCCCCTGGTGGTCTAAGCCAACCATGTCTATGAAAATGCCCCTTGTGGTATGCCAAATGTCTACAAAAATGCCATCACGGCCAAATGCTGACAGTCTTATGCCCCGTACACACGATCGGAAATTCCGACAAGAAAACCGTCGATTTTTTCTGACGGAATGTTGGCTCAAACTTGTGTTGCATACACACGGTCACACAAATCTTGTCTGAAATTACGACCGTCAAGAACGCGGTGACATACAAGACGTATGATGAGCCGAGATCAATGAAGTTCAATAGGCAGTTCGGCTCTTCTGCTTGATTCTGAGCATGCGTGTTTTTTTGCGCGTTGGAATTGCATACAGACGAGCGGAATTTCCGACATGAACTTTTTCCGTTGGAAAAATAGAGAACCTGCTCTCAATCTTTTGCTGGCGGAAATTCTGCCAGAAAATGTTGGATGGAGCATGCACACGGTCGGAATATCCGACCAAAAGCTCACATCCAACTTTTTTTGACGGAAAATCCTATCGTGTGTACAGGGCATAAGTCTGTAAAATCATTTCACGGTTTTGTTCGCTTCACTCAGCTTTTAACCCCTAAGCCCACTTTAATTACTGAGGGCCAAAGCTTTTTTAATGTTATGCAATATCTGTAAGGCCTCATGCACAAAACGCTGTTCTTAGTGGCATTTTTTATTTTTTTTACACCTCTGAACAAAACTGTATCCTAGCCAATGGGCCCTTGCACATACAGGTATTTTAGCACTTTTTTATGCACAGCATTCAGTGGCGGAAAAAAATAGCCCAGTCATGCGTTTCTGACTGTTGTTTCTCTTTTTTATGTTTGTAACTTTATTATGAAAATTTCAATAAAAAGAATTAAAAAAAAAAAAAATACACATAAACGCACCAAAACGAGCATAACTGTGCGCTTATGTGTGTTGATTTATTCTAGTGGCTAGAATACATATTCTAGCTAACAAATTGAGTTCACGACCAAATGATTCTAAACGCTGTACACATGTAAACACGCATAAACGCGCCTAAACACAACATAAAGGAATGAGATTGGAGGCATTTTGTTTGCCAACTTCTGGCAGGATAAATGTATGCACCTGTGTGCATGAGACTAAAAATGCTATGGCTACACAAATGTACTAATTTGGTCAATAAGTCACCCACCAAAAGAGCACCGCGTTTAATGGCTGCTGCAATTTTTAATTAAGGAGCCAATCAGTTGCATTATAAAAAAAAAAAAAAACTCTGAACAGGGTTATGCTGTGCATAAAATCTCACATACCAAACCTATCTTATGGAAGTGTTGCAGATAACTGAAATTCAAGCAACACTAAGGTCAGTCAAAGTTGTTAAGTAAAACCTTCTAGTTCTTGCATGACTGGTGAGTTTTTAGCTCTCTTGCTAATCACCCCAAAAGCCCCAAATCCATGGCCCTCTTGTATACATATTTAACCCAACCCCTTTTCTCAGGCTATTCCTGCCCCCTCTTGCTTTCTGCAATTTAGTGTTGAGCAGAAAGACTGGGACAAGAGTGATGCAAAGGAACCAGAAGGAATCGTGGCAGAATGCTTAAAGTGGACGTAAACCCGAATTATTATTATTATTTTTTTTTGCTGTCACAATGTAGTGCATAAGATTTCCTATCATCTGTGCCAGGTCTTGCCACAAAGAGTTAATCCAGCTCTGAGCAATCCTCTTTTCATTTTTCAGTAAGATAAACGGACAAACAGGAGAACTTTTGTCTGTTCCGCCCCCTTGCTGTGAATGACAGGTTATTTACATATCTCATGCACTAAGCCTGAGATAGGCATTATTTTTTAATTCCCACCCCCACTCCTTTTCTGAAGTCATGTGGTTACTTTTCTGGATTTTGACTGGATGTTAGTGATCATAGCAGAAGTTCAGTGTAAAGCCCTGTACACACGATCGGTTTTACCGATGAAAACAGTCCGATGGACTTTTTTCATCGGACAAACCGATCATGTATGGGACCCATCAGTCTTTTTTCCATCGGTTTTAAAAAATAGAACATGTTTTAAATTTTTCCGATGGATCAAAAACCGATAGCAAATTCCGATCGTCTATGGGCAAGTCCATCGGATAAAAAACCCACGCTTGCTCAGAATCAAGTTGACGCATGTTTAGAAGCATTAAACTTAATTTTCTCGGCTCATCAGAGTGTTTTACATCACCGCGTTTGGAAAGGTCCGTTTTTTGACTGATGGTGTGTAGGCAAGACTGATGGAAGTCAGCTTCATCGGATTTCCGATGGAAAAAAACATCGGATTAGAATCCATAGGATATCCGATCGTGTGTACGAGGCTTAAGGAATACACATGAGAAAATGCATGTTGACAAGGGGAGTGTAGAGGTGGGCGGGGAGTCTACTGACATCACAACTCCACCCACCGAGCTCCAGACAACAGATCCACCCACAGAATCTGCAGTTTTTCAGTTCTTATAACAGACAGTGGGGAGACATTTGACAGGTAAGGATACATGCAGGAGGCATCTATATCTTTATAGATCAGCACTATGGCAGTAGTTTAGAAAGGATGAGGCCTCGTACACACGGCCGAGATTCTCGTTGAAAAAAACATGTCGTTTTTTTCGATGAGATTCTTGGACAAGAAACTTGTCCCGGCCGAGTGTACACACGCTCGTTTCAAAGAACCCGCGGTTCTTTGAAAGGAGTGTACGCGGTGACGTCATCGACTACGTCGAGCATGCGCTCGTCACATTCGATGCCGTCGCCGCCATCTTGGTATACCCTACGTATGCCTAGGAAGCTACCGCGCATGCGTCAAATTCATTTCGAACATGCGCGGGCTTCCGGGCAGACAGGTAAGTGTACACACACTCACTTTTCTCGTCGAGAAACATGCCGAGGAGAATCTCGACGAGAAAATAGAGAGTAGGTTCTCTATTTCCTCGTCGAGGTTTCTTGTCGTTTTTCTCGACGAGAAACCCGCTAGCAGCGTACACACGACCGATTTACTCGGCAAGACCTCTCTGCCAGCAAGTTACTTGCTGGTTCTTGCCGAGAAAATCGGTCGTGTGTACGAGGCCTGAGAGTGGGATTACATCCACTTTAAGTACTTGGGGCTCTTGGATTGACAAAGCTAAGAAGGTTTTCAGGCACCTAGAGATGCAAGTTTATCATACCAACGTTTGTCTGATCTAAGATACACTTTAACGCTTAAACATGGTTCTCGACAGAAAGAAGCAAACATTATGTTTTTGAACTGCAGTGAGTCTTTATTGCAAAATATCTCTAGATGAAAAGGAAAACACAATAAATGACCAAAATTTCACTTCTGAAGGCAACAATTCCTCCCTTGGCTGGGGGAAGTAATAAAGAGAGAATAAAAGTATAAAGTTATATACTTGGGTGGCTTAGGTATAGTCGCCATGCTGTCTTGCCACCTTAATGATCATTTTAGGTGCTTTAACATATAGTTGTGGCTTCTTTCTTCTATAGTTTCACTTGTCCCTATATTTTTCAGCTATTATTTCTTCCCTGGTAGTCTCTCGTATCGTGTTTTGACATCTTAAAGCGGACCTTCGGTCATTTTTTCAACTTTCCATCTATTAAATCTTCTGCCCTTGTTGTTTGAACTTTAGATAGTAAAAATTTTCTGCTAGTAAATACCTTATACAGCCCACTTCCTGTTCCTTGTCTGGGCATTAGCCCAGGCTTTATGACATCATGCACAGCTCTCTCTCTCACTCCACAGGGAGGAGGGAGGAGTCATAAGAGGACCAATGAAAGCCGCAGGGCTGCAGAGCTGAAGGTGTGCCACTGTGTGTCTGTGTAAATCCAGGAAGTGAACAGTCAGCAGCTTCAGCTGCCCACAGTTGAAATGGATGCAGCCAGACTTAGTGGAGGGAGATTTCTGCAGCATATTTGGCAAGTACAGAATCACAGTATATATAAAATAATATGCAAAGTGGTTGGAGGGAGTCTTCAGAATGGCAAAGATGTTTTTATTACAAATTATGTGAGCAGACTGTAGTTCCTCTTTAAATTTCCTCTCCGCACAATCAGTAGCTGTTCTTTTTTAGTTGCTGCTTATTTTTACCCCTGTTACAGTTTATTCACTATTCCTTTCATTTAGCAATTTTCCTTTCCTCTCAGCCCATTAGAGCTATCTTCCCTGTTGCTCTTGCTTATGGGAGTTACACTGCCCCATCCTACTGGGTAGGATATGGCGTAGCTTCACACTCTTGTGCTCTAGGGTGCACAGAAATACAGTTTTATCAAACAGATCTACTGTTCACATGCATCACATGACCACACATCAAATGTGGTCATGTGATGTAATTTCTACTGTAATTTCTTACTGTCATGCCCCTTGAACTATATTCATGAATAGGTGAACATAAAAGTTTATGATCATTCTCTGCAATGTTACATTGTTAAAGCTGGACTCCAGTCTTACCTTTACACTTGCACAAATTTAAAGGGCTCACCTACTGAATTTGCTTACTTTGATTTCATTGCCTGTCCCATATCCTGGCTGGACATCCAGCACCATTTAGCTCCAGCATCTACTTCCCCAGCGGTGCTGCCCCAATTTCAGTTCTTTATTTAATGAGGCTTAGCATCACAAGCGGGCATTACCTAGAACAGTCTGCAACCTAGGAATACCATCCCCTACAGATTGGTCTGTATCCTTCAAGGCGTTTTGATATTTGCAAAGCTCTTCTTGTCCCAAGAGCTTGCGTACTGAAGACTCTGAAAGTGAGTACACAGAAGGGTTCTGTGATGTTTTCAGAAATCTATGTACAGCACCCTGCCAGCCCCTAGCACCAGCCATGATCTGCCTTGAATAGAGAAGCACAGAGACCTAGTGATGTCATTACTGTGTCTAAAATAAGGTATGTAATGGAAATAGAAAGGTTTTATGTACACGTATAATGGGGGAAGAAACTAGGGGAGTCAAAATAAAAGCATATAAAACATACACATAACATTTAGGTGAGTTACAACTTTACCAAGCACTACTATACTACAGCATCCAAAAAAGAACTATAGTAGGTTTCTGGTGAGATCAAAAGTTATAAATGGGTTGTATACCCCTTTATATGGATTATGCATCTCCATGATGTAATATTAACTTTTGGTATTTGTGCAGTTCTTTCTGAAGATGTTTCAAATTACAAACTTAAAAAAGAAGATTTCACAGCTATCTGTCTGGACCAGATCCCAAAAGTTATCCACGGGAATCAGAACAGTTTTCTCCTACAGGAGAAAGCCAGCTAATGAGCACATATGAATTGCGTGCCACAATGAAAAAACGCTCCCTTCATGTTGTAAGCGTTGCCAGGATTCGATTTCTTCCGATTGATTGCTGATTACTTTTTTAAGCAAAATGTTGAATTTTTTGGGAAGTCAAGCCAACAAGCTTACAATTCATACTTGAGCTACTGCATCCACACTTCACCATCTGTCAACATATACATTTAGAGCTCTTTTAAAATCACTTTTCAATAACTAACTTGTTGATTTATATGATAATTTTAACAGCGTGTCTTTATTATGGGAGTTGAGATTCATGTTTGCCACTACCATGAATTCCTGCTTGTTCAAGGGTCATAGACCTGGCAAAATAATTCAGGAATTCGCCATAGTAAAAGTACTTCCTTTTTTGCACAGCTATGCATTCCTTTTAAAGTAATGAAATCATTTTTCAGTTCAGCATACTTGCCTTTTACACTGTCACCATACAAAATGATTTTATCTATGATTCCTATAAAAGACCTTGTGTAGTCATTTCCACACACATTCTACTCACTCCCAGCAACCTGCAAGTGAGCGTTTCAGCATCACGACATTATGTGCCTATGGCAGCATTCACTCCCTGCTCCTGGTACGGAACCTTTATAAACTCCTGCCAATAAAGGTACAAATAATTGGATTATGCTTCTTTTTCAAAACATGTAAAATATTATGCATGTTTTGTAAATCAATGACTATCTGACTATTAAGACAATTGTGAATATGTGTGGCTCCTAATAGTTGTGATATATGCATGACAAAATTACTATTCACTAGTTTTCCAATGGCAACATAATGTCCCTATCCAGTCAAATATTTTCAGTTTTACCTTTATCCCTTTTTTCATCTACAGCTGTTCATTAAAAGCACCATGTTCTGTGAATATGTAAAATGCTTTTTTAAACCATTACAAAGCATTTGCAACTCTAAATCTGTGCATTGATAATTCCTAAAACGTATTGCTGCAAACTAAAAAAGTTATTATCCAGCTTGTTATTTCTGTCTCTAGAATGACTAATATTTTGCAATGAAATAAGATGTAAAGTTGCAGTTATTTAAATACATGAACGTAAAGTACACTTTAGTTGAGGTTATGCTGATATCCATGGGAGGAAAAAAGGGGCACTTAAAATATGGGCATATATTTCTACCTTTAGCAACATGTTACACCTGTATTTAGGATTGCTAAGCACCCTAATCCTCATCCAACTCATCCCCCTCCCCTTCCCATGACAGTGGGGGATTTTCCACAAAAACATATGCATTATTATTTTTATCTTAAAGGTGAACTTATCCTTTAACCTGTGGCATTTGACAGACCTAGTAGCTGGCACCTGATCCTGGCCAGGTCCAGGTATCTTGTCCCAGATTGGCTGTCAGTATGGATGAGGTTCACGTCTGCAGTCATGCAGAGTTTGAACACAACTCCTTATATTTGTAACCTGCAGACTAGGTGGCCAGATCTGGCTTGTTCTCCTGTGTGAATCTCTGGCTACTCTTCATTTAGTGGCAATAGTAATTCATTTAGTGGTGATAAGTAACTGACTGTGCTGTCTGCAACAATAAAGTTGTGCAGGCCAGCTCCCTGTGTCCATTGGTTGTTAGGATGCCAGTGGCCACATGGTCATTGGTTGAGCACATTTACAACCAATGATACTATGCAAAAAAAGAAAAAAGCATGGGATAAACCCAAAAGTCTCACCAGACCCTCATCTAAGACGAAGTGTAAGATCCATATCAGGCCCTTTGCCATGCATGCAGCCTTACCAAAGAGGGAGCAGTGAGTTTGTAGCTGCTTACCATGCAAGGGTGGCTATCCCGGCAAAGCACTTTGTCCTCATGTCTATGACTGGAAGTGCCTTTTTCCCACATCCCTGGCCCAGTAGATGTGGGGGTTCATTATAATTATGGGGATTCCATCAGATATCCAGTCCCCCCATATGAAAGAATTAGTGGTTCATAGTGGTACACTAAAACAGCAAATTAATACAACACACGTTCGTTTGACAAAGTCCTTTAACACCTCCCTCTCCCCAATAAAAGTCACATTTTTGTAAATCCATTGTCAATCACCTTGTCCAGTGAAGTAGATAAGTCAATCACGATGAACGCCTAGCTGCAAAAACAAAAACAAAAAAGTGCCAACCTGCAGACACAATAGGGTAGATTTACTAAAAGTGGTGCACTCAGAATCTGGTGCAGCTGTGCATGGTACCCAGCCAGTTCCTAACTTTAGCTTGTTCAATTAAGCTTTGACAATAAATTCTGGAAGCTGAGCTGACCACCTTATTTTAAGGGGTAATCCCTTTCTATCAGCTCTGAAAATGGATAGAACATTTTTTTTAAGATTCATCCATCACTGACTTCAAAGAAACTTGTATTAAACTTTAAAGATTAAAGATTTTTGTTGGACATATTCAAATGTGCCTTTGAATCAAACCCAAAAAAGATTCACCCATCACTAGTTGTCAGGTCTCCAGGCTCCCCCCTTAAGAGGAATTCTGACAGATGAGCCAGGGCAGAAAATCTAAAATCATATTTGACGTTACATCTAGGGGTACCATGCTCAGAAGAGTGCTGAAAAGTCAGTCAGGGCAGGAAATCGCTAACCAGATTGGTTATCAGGTCATCAGTAGTGATGAGCCGAACACCCCCGGGTTCGGTTCGCACCAGAACCCGCGAACGGACCGGAAGTTCGAACGAACATTAGAACCCTATTAAATACAATGGATGCGAACGTTCGAATTCTAAAGTGCTAATTATAACAACTATTATGCATGTTATTGTCCTAAAAAGGGTTTGGGAACCCGGGTTCTGCACCAGGGGACATGTATCAATGCAAAAAGAAGTTTTAAAAACGGTCGTTTTTCGGGAGCAGTCATTTTAATGATGCATAAAGTGAAAAAAAAAAAGTCAAATATTCCTTTAAATATCGTACCTGGGGGGTGTCTAAAGTATGCCTGTGAAGTGCCACGTGTTTCCCGTGTTTAGAACTGTCCCTGCACAAAATGACACTTCTAAAGGAAAAAAAAGCCATTTAAAACTGCTTGCGGCTTTAATGTAATGTCTGGTCCCGGTAATATGGATGAAATTCTTTAAGAAAAATGGCATAGCTACCCCATGACCCCCCCCCCCTACCCCAGCCCATTACCAGCCCCTTTGGGTCTTGTATGGATATTAAGGGGAACCCCGCACATAAAATAAAAAAGGCCCTATATACTCTGAACAGCCGTATACAGGCGGTGCATACAAGACAGGGACTGTAGGTTTGTTCTTATGTAGAATCTGTTTGTAATTTTGAACAGGTACATTGTTGAAGTGTAGCTCCAGCCCAAAAATCTATTTTTAAACTTTTTGGAAAACATAGGTAAGGGTTATCACCCCTGTAACATTTGTTTTGCTGTCTGTGCCCCTGTTCAGAACATTTCACCTCACTTTCCGTCCCAATGACAACTGTTTTTGAAATGTGGTGTTTTTCTTGAAACAAGGATTGCTGATAAAGCATCAGTACAGAGGAGACACCTTTCTCCCATATTTATTCTTACAGGAGAGAATTTTCCTTCCTAGTGGTAGATTTCCTCTCACTTCCTGTTGTCTTCTTGCGTTTGCAAGTAGGAGTCGTTTGTAAGTTGGATGTTTGAAAGTAGGGACCTGCCGTATATACTCTGCAGAAATAGGCCCCTTAGTTGTTGGTGTTGGCACAACACTGTAAGCACTCACAGTTACTCTTGGTTGGTGCTGGAACGCCCTGCTGTCAACTATTATATCAGGAATTTTAATTACATATAATTGTTGAACAGTGGTAGTAAAAATTGGGCCTTTGATGGTGGTGCTGGTGCCACAACACTGTAAGCCCTGACAGTTACTCTTGGTGGGTGCAGCAATGGGCCCTGCTGTGAATTATTAGATCAAGAATTGTAATTACATGCCCCTGTTGAACAGGGGCTGAAAAATTGGGCCTTAGGCACTGGTGGCACAACACTGCAACCCCTCACAGATACTGTACTTGGAGCACAGCAATGAGCCCTGTTGCAAAGTATTGCTTCAAAAATTGTAATGACACGCCCCTGTTAAACAGGGGCTGAAAAATTGGGCCTTAGGCACTGGTGGCACAACACTGCAACTCCTCACAGATACTGTACTTGGAGCACAGCAATGAGCCCTGTTGCAAAGTATTGCTTCAAAAATTGTAATTACACGCCCCTGTTAAACAGGGGCTGAAAAATTGGGCGTTAGGCACTGGTGGCGGCACCCATAAACAAAAATGATCTTCCAAGCTATCATCATCAATCGTATCATTGAGGACTCGGAGGAGGAGGATAGCCAGTCAACATAACAGCACAGGCACTCAGCATCAGCATCAGTCTTGAAGGGATGTGACATTTTAAAATCAATTAGTCTGTTATATCAGCATCAGGTGTGTGGTAGCTGGTGGTGATCCAAGACTGGTTCATCTTGATGAAAGTCAGTCGATCAACCGAGTCGGTGGACAGGCGCACCCTGTGATCCGTGACAAATCCTCCAGCAGCACTGAATGTGCGTTCCGAAAGAACGCTGGATGCAGGACAGGCCAGTAGCTCAATTGCATACTGTGCAAGCTCTGGCCAGTGATCCATCCTCAAGACCCAGTAAGCCAGAGGATTTTCGGTGGGGAAGGTGTCCAAGTCTGACCTTGCCCCTAGATATTCCTGCACCATGTTTATCAGACGCTGGCGATGGTTGCTGGAACCAATCATACTTTGGGGCTGCGGACTAAAGAATTGTCTGAACGCATCGGTCAGACGGCCACCTTCCCCACCGCTCCTTCTTTGACTGGCCGAAGCCTCAGCAACTCGTTGTCCAGGACCAGGAGTTTGCAACCTCCCAGTCTCTGGGAACGCGTTGCACAGACCTTTCTGCAAGGCCTCCCGGAGTTGTCTCATCCTCTGCTCCCTCTGCGACGGTAACATAAGGTCCGCAACCTTACCCTTGTACCGTGGATCAAGGAGAGTGGCCAGCCAGTAATGGTCCCTCTCCTTGATCCGAAGAATACGAGGATCCTTCCGCAGACTTTGCAGGATCAGGGAGGCCATGCAGCGTAGGTTTGCTGAGGCATTCGCTCCGGAGTCCTCTGGGTCACTAAGGACGACATGATCCGCAGCCACCTCCTCCCAGCCACGTACAAGTCCACTGGTTTCTTGGGACTGTAAATCATCCCTAAAAGACTGCTGCTGATGATGCTGAGTGCCAGCCTCCACCTCCATGCTGACACAATCCTCCTCCTCCTCCTCCTCCTCCTCCTCTTCCTGTGCGATGGGTGGGACAGAAGGAACACTGTCTGGGTAAAGGGGGCCTTGAGAGGCAAGGAAGTCCTCCTCTTCCTGCCTCTGTTCTGCCTCAAGTGCCCTGTCCATTATTCCACGCAGCGTGTGCTCCAACAGGTGGACAAGAGGTACAGTGTCACTGATGCATGCACTGTCACTGCTCACCATCCTCGTGGCCTCCTCAAATGGTGCCAGGACAGTGCATGCATCCCTGATCATGCCCCACTGGCGTGGAGAAAAAAAACCAAGCTCCCCTGACCCTGTCCTGGTGCCGTAGTCGCACAGGTACTCATTGATGGCCCTCTGCTGCGTGTGCAGCCGCTGCAGCATGGCCAACGTTGAGTTCCACCTGGTGGGCATGTCACATATAAGGCGGTTCTTGGGCAGGTTCAACTCCTTTTGCAGCTCAGCCAGGCGAGCACTGGCATTATAAGATCTGCGGAAATGCACACAGACTTTCCTGGCCTGCCTCAGGACATCCTGTAAGCCCGGGTACCTGCCCAAGAACCGCTGCACCACCAGGTTAAGGACGTGAGCCACACAGGGCACATGGGTCAGTTGTCCCTGTCGGAGGGCGGAGAGGAGGTTGGTGCCATTGTCGCAAACCACCATTCCTGGCTTAAGCTGGCGTGGCGTCAACCACCTCTCGGCCTGGCCCTGCAGAGCAGACAGGACCTCTGCCCCAGTGTGGCTTCTGTCCCCCAAACACACCAGCGCAAGCACGGCATGGCATCTTTTTGCCTGCGTACTTGCGTAGCCCCGTGAACGGCTACGGAGCACCGCTGGTTCATAGGACAAACCACAGGAAGAGGCCATGGAGGAAGAAGAAGAGGAGGGGGTGGAGGAGAGAGGTGTGTCACAACCAGTAGTAGCATTTTGGAGGCGTGGCGGTGGGACAACCTCCAACACTACTGCACCTTGTCCTGAATCCTTCCCAGCTGCCAAAAGAGTGACCCAATGGGCCGTGAAAGAAAGGTAACGTCCCTGTCCATGCCTGCTGGACCATGAGTCAGCGGTAATATGCACCTTACCGCTGACCGCCCTGTCCAGCGAGGCCAAGACATTGCCTTCCACATGCCGGTAGAGAGCCGGAATAGCCTTCCGTGAGAAAAAGTGGCGTTTGGGAACCTGCCACTGAGGAACCGCACATTGCACAAACTCACGGAAGGGGGCCGAGTCTACCAACTGAAAAGGCAGCAGTTGAAGCGCTAGCAATTTAGCCAAGCTAGCATTCAACCGCTGGGCATGTGGATGGCTGGGAGTGAACTTCTTTCGACGGTCCAGCAGCTGGGGCAGGGAAATTTGCCTGCTAGAATCGGACGTCGGTGTACTGCTAGCAGAGTGGGCGCAAGTACTTGGCTGTGACACACCTAATTCTACACCTTCATTCCTCTCAGTGCATGTTTCAGAGAGGACTGAAGTTATAGTGGGGTTGGAGATCCCAGCTGATGCGGTGCAAGGAGAGGTCCGCTTTGTTCTTTGGTGTGGGTCTTTGAGGTAGGCTTGCCAACGAGCTGCATGGCAGGTCAACATATGTCTGGTCAGGCATGTGGTACCCAAGCGGCTGATGTTTTGGCCACGCGATATACGCTTGAGACATATGTTGCAAACAGCAGCTGTGCGATCTGATGCACTAGCCTCAAAAAAGGCCCACACCAAAGAACTTTTTGAATGACGGGCAGAGGCAGCGCCCTGCACAGGCGGAGCTCTGCGGTGTGATTCCGTCGGTGTACTGCCCTTACGCTGGCCACCAAAGGGCATCCTGCCTCGTTGGAGATGTGCCTCCTCCTCATCCTCCTCCTCCTCCTCTCTCCTATTAGGCACCCACGTGGAGTCATTGACCTCATCATCCCCTCCCTCCTCATCACTGGAGCCAATCTGGCAGTATGCTGCAGCTGCTGGAACATGACTGCCAGATTGGTGTCCTTCTTGAGCATCCCCTCTGTCTGCTCTCACGCTACTGCCTTCCTCTAGCTGGGTTTCATCATCAGACCCTTCGAAACGCTGGGCATCCTCCTGGAGCATGTACCCAACACTGTGCTGAAACAGTTCGGGGGACTCCTCAGGAGGAGGACATGGTGGGTCTAGGGAAGGAGTGACTGATGATTTGTCTGACATTGATACCAGGGAAGACGACGCTTTGGCAGCTGCTTTTCCAGTACCCTGAGCCTGGGTGAGAGAGGATGAGGAGGAGGAGGAGGGCTTGGTCATCCACTCTACCAAGTCTTCGGCATGATGTGGCTCAACATGTCCAGCTGCCGAAAAGAAGGACAAGCGTGTCCCATGGCCATGTGCTGATGACAATGCACCGCGTCCACGACCAGCACTGTTGCCCCCAGACACAGAGCCTGCTTGCCCTCTTTTATTGCCTCCTGACTGTCTGCCTCTCCTTGTTTGCCTTCCAGACATTCTAATAGATGGCCTGCAGGGAGATGGGAAAAAAGCAATAAGGGCTACCTTCAGGTGTCCTTCTCTGTCCCTGGAAACAAGGACTTGCAGAGTGAAAGAAAAAAAACACTCTCCCTACCTACAGTTTTCTGTCCCTAGAAAAAATGTTTTTTTTAATCACAATATAGCACAAGGAAAATTAACTCACTGTCCTTACAGGTCCCTGGAAACAAGGACTTGCAGAGTGAAAGAAAAAAAACACTCTCCCTACCTACAGTTTTCTGTCCCTAGAAAAAAATGTTTTTTTTAATCACAATATAGCAAAAGGACAATTCACTCACTGTCCTTCCAGGTCCCTGGAAACAAGGACTTGCAGAGTGAAAGAAACTGACACTGTCCCTACCTAGAGTTTTCTGTCCCTGGAATAAATGTTTTTTTCAGCACAATATAGCACAAGGACAATTAACTCACTGTCCTTACAGGTCCCTGGAAACAAGGACTTGCAGAGTGAAAGAAAAAAAATACTCTCCCTACCTACAGTTTTCTGTCCCTAGAAAAAAATGTTTTTTTTAATCACAATATAGCAAAAGGACAATTCACTCACTGTCCTTCCAGGTCCCTGGAAACAAGGACTTGCAGAGTGAAAGAAACTGACACTGTCCCTACCTAGAGTTTTCTGTCCCTAGAATAAATGTTTTTTTTAATCACAATATAGCACAAGGAAAATTAACTCACTGTCCTTACAGGTCCCTGGAAACAAGGACTTGCAGAGTGAAAGAAAAAAAACACTCTCCCTACCTACAGTTTTCTGTCCCTAGAAAAAAATGTTTTTTTTAATCACAATATAGCAAAAGGACAATTCACTCACTGTCCTTCCAGGTCCCTGGAAACAAGGACTTGCAGAGTGAAAGAAACTGACACTGTCCCTACCTAGAGTTTTCTGTCCCTGGAATAAATGTTTTTTTCAGCACAATATAGCACAAGGACAATTAACTCACTGTCCTTACAGGTCCCTGGAAACAAGGACTTGCAGAGTGAAAGAAAAAAAATACTCTCCCTACCTACAGTTTTCTGTCCCTAGAAAAAAATGTTTTTTTTAATCACAATATAGCAAAAGGACAATTCACTCACTGTCCTTCCAGGTCCCTGGAAACAAGGACTTGCAGAGTGAAAGAAACTGACACTGTCCCTACCTAGAGTTTTCTGTCCCTAGAATAAATGTTTTTTTTAATCACAATATAGCAAAAGGACAATTCACTCACTGTCCTTCCAGGTCCCTGGAAACAAGGACTTGCAGAGTGAAAGAAACTGACACTGTCCCTACCTAGAGTTTTCTGTCCCTAGAATAAATGTTTTTTTTAATCACAATATAGCAAAAGGACAATTCACTCACTGTCCTTCCAGGTCCCTGGAAACAAGGACTTGCAGAGTGAAAGAAACTGACACTGTCCCTACCTAGAGTTTTCTGTCCCTAGAATAAATGTTTTTTTTAATCACAATATAGCAAAAGGACAATTCACTCACTGTCCTTCCAGGTCCCTGGAAACAAGGACTTGCAGAGTGAAAGAAACTGACACTGTCCCTACCTAGAGTTTTCTGTCCCTAGAATAAATGTTTTTTTTAATCACAATATAGCAAAAGGACAATTCACTCACTGTCCTTCCAGGTCCCTGGAAACAAGGACTTGCAGAGTGAAAGAAACTGACACTGTCCCTACCTAGAGTTTTCTGTCCCTAGAATAAATGTTTTTTTTAATCACAATATAGCAAAAGGACAATTCACTCACTGTCCTTCCAGGTCCCTGGAAACAAGGACTTGCAGAGTGAAAGAAACTGACACTGTCCCTACCTAGAGTTTTCTGTCCCTAGAATAAATGTTTTTTTTAATCACAATATAGCACAAGGAAAATTAACTCACTGTCCTTACAGGTCCCTGGAAACAAGGACTTGCAGAGTGAAAGAAAAAAAACACTCTCCCTACCTACAGTTTTCTGTCCCTAGAAAAAAATGTTTTTTTTAATCACAATATAGCAAAAGGACAATTCACTCACTGTCCTTCCAGGTCCCTGGAAACAAGGACTTGCAGAGTGAAAGAAACTGACACTGTCCCTACCTAGAGTTTTCTGTCCCTGGAATAAATGTTTTTTTCAGCACAATATAGCACAAGGACAATTAACTCACTGTCCTTACAGGTCCCTGGAAACAAGGACTTGCAGAGTGAAAGAAAAAAAATACTCTCCCTACCTACAGTTTTCTGTCCCTAGAAAAAAATGTTTTTTTTAATCACAATATAGCAAAAGGACAATTCACTCACTGTCCTTCCAGGTCCCTGGAAACAAGGACTTGCAGAGTGAAAGAAACTGACACTGTCCCTACCTAGAGTTTTCTGTCCCTAGAATAAATGTTTTTTTTAATCACAATATAGCAAAAGGACAATTCACTCACTGTCCTTCCAGGTTCCTGGAAACAAGGACTTGCAGAGTGAAAGAAACTGACACTGTCCCTACCTAGAGTTTTCTGTCCCTAGAATAAATGTTTTTTTTAATCACAATATAGCAAAAGGACAATTCACTCACTGTCCTTCCAGGTCCCTGGAAACAAGGACTTGCAGAGTGAAAGAAACTGACACTGTCCCTACCTAGAGTTTTCTGTCCCTAGAATAAATGTTTTTTTTAATCACAATATAGCAAAAGGACAATTCACTCACTGTCCTTCCAGGTCCCTGGAAACAAGGACTTGCAGAGTGAAAGAAACTGACACTGTCCCTACCTAGAGTTTTCTGTCCCTAGAATAAATGTTTTTTTTAATCACAATATAGCAAAAGGACAATTCACTCACTGTCCTTCCAGGTCCCTGGAAACAAGGACTTGCAGAGTGAAAGAAACTGACACTGTCCCTACCTAGAGTTTTCTGTCCCTAGAATAAATGTTTTTTTTAATCACAATATAGCAAAAGGACAATTCACTCACTGTCCTTCCAGGTCCCTGGAAACAAGGACTTGCAGAGTGAAAGAAACTGACACTGTCCCTACCTAGAGTTTTCTGTCCCTAGAATAAATGTTTTTTTTAATCACAATATAGCACAAGGAAAATTAACTCACTGTCCTTACAGGTCCCTGGAAACAAGGACTTGCAGAGTGAAAGAAAAAAAACACTCTCCCTACCTACAGTTTTCTGTCCCTAGAAAAAAATGTTTTTTTTAATCACAATATAGCAAAAGGACAATTCACTCACTGTCCTTCCAGGTCCCTGGAAACAAGGACTTGCAGAGTGAAAGAAACTGACACTGTCCCTACCTAGAGTTTTCTGTCCCTGGAATAAATGTTTTTTTCAGCACAATATAGCACAAGGACAATTAACTCACTGTCCTTACAGGTCCCTGGAAACAAGGACTTGCAGAGTGAAAGAAAAAAAATACTCTCCCTACCTACAGTTTTCTGTCCCTAGAAAAAAATGTTTTTTTTAATCACAATATAGCAAAAGGACAATTCACTCACTGTCCTTCCAGGTCCCTGGAAACAAGGACTTGCAGAGTGAAAGAAACTGACACTGTCCCTACCTAGAGTTTTCTGTCCCTAGAATAAATGTTTTTTTTAATCACAATATAGCAAAAGGACAATTCACTCACTGTCCTTCCAGGTCCCTGGAAACAAGGACTTGCAGAGTGAAAGAAACTGACACTGTCCCTACCTAGAGTTTTCTGTCCCTAGAATAAATGTTTTTTTTAATCACAATATAGCAAAAGGACAATTCACTCACTGTCCTTCCAGGTCCCTGGAAACAAGGACTTGCAGAGTGAAAGAAACTGACACTGTCCCTACCTAGAGTTTTCTGTCCCTAGAATAAATGTTTTTTTTAATCACAATATAGCAAAAGGACAATTCACTCACTGTCCTTCCAGGTCCCTGGAAACAAGGACTTGCAGAGTGAAAGAAACTGACACTGTCCCTACCTAGAGTTTTCTGTCCCTAGAATAAATGTTTTTTTTTAAGCACACTATAGCAGAAGCACAAAACACACTGACACTCTCCCTACCTATCCTTCTCTTTCCCTAAACTAAAGGAATCCAGGTTAAGCAAGAAAGAAATAACAGTCACTGTCCCTGCCTATGCTACTCTATCCCTGCTCCGGAACACACTACACTAGGCCGCCGTGCTGGCGGCCTTTTATAGTGTGGGGCGTGTACTAAACACCCTCAGCAATAATTGGCCACAGGCATCCTGCCTGTGGCCAATCATTGCTCTCCTCGCTGCCGGCGCTGTGATTGGCCAAGCATGCGGGGTCACAGTGCATGCTTGGCCAATCACAGCGCCTGGATGACACTGCGATGGCGTAGTGCATTGTGGGCCGTTCGCGTCACTCGAATTTGGCGCGAACGGCCCAAATCGTTCGATCTTCGTCGAACGATCGAACAGCCAATGTTCGAGTCGAACGTATGTTCGACTCGAACACGAAGCTCATCCCTAGTCATCAGTTCCCCTGCTCGGAAGAGGACTTAAGCCCTGTACACACGATCGGATTTCCTATGGATTCTAATCCGATGGATTTTTCCATCGGAAATCCGATGAAGCTGACTTCCATCAGTCTTGCCTACACGCCATCAGTCAAAAATCCGACCGTCCCAAACGCTGTGATGTAAAACACTCCGACGAGCCGAGAAAAATGAAGTTCAATGCTTCTGAGCATGCGTCGACTTGATTCTGAGCATGCATGGGTTTTTTCTCCAATGGAGTTCCACACAGACGATCGGAATTTGCTATCGTTTTTTTTCCCATCGGATAAATTTAAAACATGTTCTATTTTTTCTCACCGATGGATAAAAGAACGATGGGGCCCATACATGATCGGTTTGTCCGATGAGAAAAGTCCATCGGACTGTTTTCATTGGTAGAACCGATCGTGTGTACACAGCATTACAGTTCAGCCAGAGCAAGTAGCCAGATTGGTTGTTGGCTGCCTTTTTTTAACAGTTAGACCACTATAACGGACTGGGGGTAGCCTCAGTATTTGGTTCAAATGTAAATTTACAACATTTACAATATGTGGTGTGGAAGTGAGAGCTTTGGACTGTCAATGGTCCCTAAGGAAGCAGCAGGTGCTGTATTCTTACCAACCAATGATCCCAGTCCTTTTACTTACACTGGAATGCACAGTCACGTAGGAAAAATGGGAAGTGATGGGAGGGGTTACATCATTGACTAAATATGGTCACTTGGTGTCACCACTATCCCCGCCCCTTCCCTTATATAGCTGATGAGAGCTTGGGAGCTGTCATTCGGCTAGTGATACCATTGGGATTGTTTGTTACATACAAGTTTATTCTTTTTTTTTTTTTATTGATTTTATTTTAGTGATTGAGTTACATACTTTCTGCCCTTTTTTATTGGACATTTTGTTATATATTTTTTTTTACATTGTTCGGGACTTTATTTGGGACCTTGTTTGGGACTTATTCATTACTGATTATAATCAGTAATGAATAAGCACAGGAGTGGGAAACACGTCTACTGATCTTCCGTGAATTGTGAGTGCATGTCATTCTTCATCTTTTAATGGATTTACAATAAAGGAGTTGTTTTTATTCCTGGAAGTGCCGCCGCTTTTTTTTCCTTTTCCCATATCGAGTTGGCTGCAGACCAGGCAGGCACCCAAGCTTTCACAGCAGCCTAGTATCTCGCAGGCTGCCTTTTGAGCGGTGAGACCCAGTAGATTCTTCAATCAGCTTTGAGTGCAGGCGCCAACATCATCACTAAGGGAAACCAACAGTGAAGCCCAACTGCGCATTTATGTGGGCCGCACTGCACTTTGTTATTGGTCCTGCAGTCTCCTGTGACCTCTTATTACCTCAAAGTAGGCTGTGAGGTAAGGAGGGGGGCTAAACTCTTGCTCAGGATGTGGAAGTACCCAATATCAAAACCAGGTATCGACTCCCCCCCAAAAAAATAACCTGCCAAATGTAAAGGAGGAGGGTGGGGACAGCGGAACTTTCCCTTTTGGGTGAAGTTATGCTTTAAGCATTTAAAATATCACTGCTCCTGGCTGAATGGAATTTTTAAAAAATGTTTTTGCATTGGTATATTTTCCTGAGGATGCTGCCCACCCCCATAATATTTTTTGGACATCCCTTTAAGTATTAACTATCACATGCGGCTGTTGAAGTTGCTCAGAAAAAAAAAAAAATTGTTTTGCCCTTGCTTTCATAAATGATAACCATTCATCATATATGTATAAGTACTGTAGTACGTACACGTATTTTGCTACTTGTTTTGTTTCAAACACATAAGAACCAGCTGCTGTTTGCAAGATAAAGGAAATTGAATTGCAATACTCCAGTAACCATCAGTCATTACCAAATGAAATCATCATGTATTATAACGACACAGTCCAGAGAAATGTCAAGCTCAACAAATCAACAAACAGATTTCAAAACTGTTCATGTACCACTGTCCATTCATATAGCTATATGAAAGTTACTGTAAAGTAATATCTGTCTCATGCAAACAACTTAGTCAAGCAAAACAAAAAATGTACTGCCTGTAGGGGGAATTAAGATGTGGGCAGCTGGAAAACTAAAATCAAGCTTCAGGAGATTATTATTTTGAGCCACAGCTCGGGGAAAGTTACTACAGACAAACGTCCAAGAGTCTACTTCAGACAGATCACTAATGTGCCTTCATCTACTTTTCTAAACTAAGATGAAATGGTACCATGGTGATCAGATGGCAAAAATCTGAAATAAAACATAGCCCATGGACTATTTTGTCATTGAGGCAATTATTATTTTTATGATTTTGCGAATAAAACATGTTTTGGTTAAAAAAGATAAAACTCCTAACAGAATGACATTTAGTTTATTAAAGCATAAACAATCCTACTTTTTTTTTTTTAATGAAACTATTTTTCATCTTTTTTCTTCCGTGTAATCTCCACTGGAATCCTGTATGACATGATGACAACACAAGGGAGCAACAAAGCATTGTCACTCTTTACAAGAACGACCTGATCAAGACCTTTATTGGGGGTTAACCAGGTATTACTCTAATGAGAGCTGCAGCTTTAAAAATTTTAACCACTTGCTGACCGCTCTATAGCAGTTTTACTGCTAGAGGGTGGCAGCTGTGCGTCGGATCACGCCGACGGGCGCTCCTGCTGTAATTATTGACAGCAGAAGCTGATCTGCTGGTGTCGGGCACTCGATGTCTGCCGGCACCCGCCGATCACCAGGCAGAGACTCTGCCTATGTAAATCAGGCATAGTTCAGTTCTGACGGGGGGAAGGGATGGAGAGGTGGAACTATAATCCATCTCTTCCCCTAATAAAAGCAGCACACATTGTAAGCACAAGCACTGGCTAGGCACGGAGTTAACCCTTTGATCTCCCTAGATGTTTAACCCCTTCCCAGCCAGTGTCATTAGTACAGTGACAGTGCATATTTTAAGCACTGATCAATGTACTAGTGTCACTGGTTCCTGCAAAGTGTCAAAAGTGTCAATTAGCATCCAATTGTTCACTGCAATAGGGCAGTCCCACTATAAGTCTCTGGTCGCCGCCTTTACTAGTATAAAAAAATATATATACCTGTTTTATCGGTGTGTAACACGCACAGGCGTATAACACGCACCCTAACTTTAAGAGGGAAGTTTCAAGAAAAAAACTTTCCACAGCCCCCTGCCTATAACACGCAGACACAGTTTATCCTCTATTTTCAGGGTAAAAAAGTGAGTGTTATACGCCAATAAATACAGTAAATAAAAATTCCAGCATATAGCTGATGTTCACGTAAACCAAGCAATATACGCTTATTGAGATTATTTTTTTTTACCCCAAAAATTTAGCAGAATACTTACTGGACTAAATTTATTTTTTATTTTTTATTGGATATGTTTTATAGCGGAAAGTAAAAAATATATTTTTTTTGTTTTTCAAAATTGTCGTTTTTTTTTTTGTTTACAGCGCAACAATTAAAAAACACAGTGGTGATCAAATATCACCAAAAGAAATCTCTATTTGTGGGAATAAAAATTACATACATTTTATTTGGGTACAGCGCTGCATGACCGGGCAATTGTCAGTTAAAATAACGCAGTGCCACAAAAAGTGGGGGTAAATTTACCGGAGGTCAAATGGTTAAAAAATGACAATAACATGTTACATGAGATTTTGGGGGATTTGAAGGGATGCTGGAGACATGTCTACAAAAATGTCTAAATACGCATAGGCATAATGAACAAGGTAAAGCAAAGAGCGAAGGTGATATGCAATAATCCATAGCAGCCAATCAGATAACACTCCTTAGCTGGCTACAGAAAACTGAAAATAGGTTGTTATAGGCTTTTACACCATCACTGCTCTCTGCACTACCTAGGTCCCTTCTTCCCAAATATTAATAATAATGATAAAATACTGAACATTTCCATTGGATACAAAGATATCCTTTTAAAAGCATGAATGAGCTAAAAAGAATAATGATGGTTGTTTTGCCATTCTTCCTTACAATATCAAGTTGGTCACAAAGGAGAAGTTACAATACATATGGTAGATAAAAGGAAAATATATAAAACATTAAAAAAAATATATACTGTGCAGTTGATTATTCAGCTCTGTTCTCTTCATGTCAACTCTTGTCCACTTCACAGTACTCGACCATTTCACAGACATGCAGCGTGTGCATTGCTGCCAGGAATCTAGATATGATTAATCTCCTGGATCCCTGCAGATACACTGGATGACATACCAGGAATTGGCAGCTTGTTTTCTAAAAGTTATTTCACTGCTATGCTGCTGTACATTAAACATTTACACGGTCATTGGCTATGAGTGTTAAATAATTTAAAGCATTTTCTAAGCTTTTCCACAGGAGTAATGGAGCAAATGGTGTAAGCAGTAAAAAGGTTCTATTTAAAGTACGATTGGCAAACGAAATCCTTAGAATGAAGGTTGAGCCTAAATCATTTTATGTTCCTTTTTAAGCTGGAATTAAATCTCATTCATTTTACAGATAAATTGAGAATTTAACGTCGTCAATTGATTAGAAACAAGAAAGTAGGCTTTAAACAGTATTTTCAAGTTTTTCATCGGTCATCCCACAATTCTAATTTGTAAGCACACAGTACTGGTATTCATCTTTTTGAAAATATTTAAAGATCGCTGTGTAAATGGATACAACTTACAGCAATTTTACCAGTCTCCAGGCTGTGATTTTCAAACAAATAAAGCTGCATGTCTTGTTCTGTTTTATGAGGAATGTAGTTTTATAGTCAATTTGCGCTATAGATGACACTTATGTTGCTTAAAGGATCAGCAAAGTCATCAGTAATATTTCAGCAAGTGGAGTAGATGTCAGTTACCTATTAGCCGCTAATATCTGCTGAGGAGTCCGGGGCAAGACCAGTACTCAACTCTTCCTACCACCGGGTCCAACTCTCTTATTGAAGTTTTTATTTTATGTTACAGAAGGGAGATTGTTTTTGTTGCAGTAGAAGACCCCCAGAATATATACTTATTTAAGGCATTGGTAGGATTGTGAACGGTGTGTATGTGACACCTAGATTTTCCACATGCACATAGTTGTGAGATGCTCCAACTTTTTGTTTGTATGAATCTTAATAAGTTGTTTTCTAGTTCCTGGAGCCTTTGTAGACCTGGTAGTCAGATCTCATTATTAGTCGCAGCTGTCCACAGGCATTTATATATATAACAACCATTCCCATTGGCAGTGATCGAGTAGAGAGGGAGAGGGAGAAGTGCTGCATTGAAACACAAAGCTGTTTAAGTTAACTTAAACATTTACTAGAGAAGTACATTAGTATACAATAATTGTGTTATTCAAATGCATTTAAATAAAGAGGTGATTTTAAAAATAAGGGTTTAATATTACTTTAAATATGGTGCCCAAACCTGTACATTATATGATATGTCCTAAGAAATCATTACAATAAATACAAGTATTTTATTTAATGTTAATTGTCCCTCCCATCTAGCTTACTGCATATTCCCATTGGCCCATGAAGTAACCCATCATATCAGTGAGTCAATGGGGAATGTGTATGGAAGACACAAGGGATCCAGTAAGCATCAGCACTAGCCGGCAGAGAGGTGAGTACGGATCAAAAGAGTTTTGATCGATCAACAAACTTAATCGATTAATCGAGGAATTAATAGTTAATTTCCACAGCCCTAATTTATATATGTGAACTGACTGATGCTCAGGACTCTCTCCTTCTCTCTCTCTCTATCTGTGAAGCCTGCTGCTGGGTGAAAAGGCTAAGCACTGACAGAGCACTAAAAGTACTGCCTGTCTGTTTGGTGAAGCCATTGGTCAGCACCTTGGAACTGAACTTAATTTAGTAAATAGCTCAGACAAACAGATGTTTTATATTAAACTTACATGCACAATGACAATATGCGTTTGTTTTTTCTTTTTTGTAAACATTCCATATTTCAAAAAAGAAAGTTGGAATTGGACGCATTGTGTCAGGTTTGATCCAAGCTGGGCAGGATCATCTGTGGGATTGTGAGGGTGATGGAATAGAGACAGGAATCCTGTGTAAAGGGCAGATAATGATGCCCTTCAGATTCTATGTGAGTGCAGATCTTTTAAATATTGAATAAAAATACACAGTTTAGACCATTTTTATATTTATGGTTATTAAAGCGATTGTAACCCTAAAAGGAAAATATAAGCTTTTGTTCCTTTAAGGCATGATCTATAGCATAGTGCTTCTGCAGTGTAATTTGTCCAATTTTATGTTGTAAAATACCTGGTTGATTCTGCCTGTTCATGTGTCCCCCTGTGTGTGCAGACAACAGTATTCATGGCTGCTGATCCAAGATACCGTGGTTAGTTTATGTGCATCCGTCATCCTGCTCTCTGCACTGAGTCTCTCCCACTCCCCCTCCCTCCTGCTGCTATTTCTAAGCCTTGTGTGAGAGCCAATCTCCCCCCCCCCCACCCCTCCCCTGCTGCTATTCTCTGTGGCTTGAAAGTAACATTTACAAATAACCTACATCCCCTCTGTTTTATCAAGATACAAAGTACAGTGTCTGTTTTTTTTTTTTTATCCTAAATACCTTCTTGCACAGCACCGCAAGTGACCTCCCTCTGCTGGCCGGCTGCGTCAGAGGGGATTCTCA
Source organism: Rana muscosa (assembly GCA_029206835.1). Taxonomy (NCBI): domain Eukaryota; kingdom Metazoa; phylum Chordata; class Amphibia; order Anura; family Ranidae; genus Rana; species Rana muscosa. The sequence continues at coordinate 496,892,187 of CM055116.1, read as the reverse complement.
GCCCCTGCTGCCGCTCTTCTTAGATCGGGAAAGGAGAGCGGAGGAGAACAAGTGACAGCGCAGTGGTGCTGTGAGAGAAGGTATTTAGGATTAGAGTGTTAAGAAAACCGACACACAGTACTTTGTATCTTGATAAAACAGAGGGGATGCAAGTTATTGCTGATTCCGACTTTGCAACCACTTTAACCCTTACTGAGGAAGACTTGGAGGAAAGGGGTAATCGAAGCTGCCGTGGAAGGTGCCTGTGTTATGAGCTATATGTGACCTTGTATGCTCTGTAAGGTCCATCAGGAAAGAACAGGCCTGGAACGTTATGCCCAGCATTAAGTGGAGGGCCTACATGACTGAGTTTGCAGTCCAGGCTGTTGCTAGGCAGTTTTGTAGGTCCAAATGATTGGATGGTAAGAAGGTGTAGCAGGGTGGGGCAGGGTGGGGCATTAGGGGTGTAGTAAGCTGTGGGAGTTTACTGTGTATTAGTCGGAGAAGTTCAGCCTAGGAGAAACTTTCTCTCCCTCCCTCCCTAAAGAAGTTTACTATTATCTGTTGTGCTGTTACGTGGCTTTCTTTTATGTTGCTAGTTTGGGGGCATTTGTGTTACAAGGGGTTGCAATCTTTGGAGGTGGGATAGCGGTGTCGTATCTGGTGGCAGGGGTTCCAGGCTTTTGAAGGTCGGCATGATCAAATTGTCTGTGGAGAATTATGGGTTGGGCCCATCTTTGGTATGGATACCTTCCCGTAGATGTGACGTCAGTATGGTGATATTAGTGCTGGGGCTGTATCGGGTGGTAATGTGGTAATTAATTGTCCTCGAGTCGGTGTAATTGCAGCTGAGGGCCGTGGTAAGGGACTTGGTACTTGAAACAGCCGGTTCGGTAGACCATGCTTGCCTCCAAATACCTGGATTTAAGATAGTCAGTATTACACAGTCAGTGAAAAAAGTTAATCTTTCAGGAAATAAAAATATACATTTGTTTAATTGTTTGTTGTTAATAAAATGGTGGCTACGGCCGTTTAAATTCCAATTAAGGTGGTTGTGTTTTCATTTGCATAAAGTGGGTAAGGCAAAATTCTATGTCTTGTTTGTCAGCCAATTCACAGTGGTGTTGAAATAACATTGGAAAGTGGAAGTGACAAGCTGTTCATTTTTTAATTCAATTCATTTTTTATCATACGGATGATATTTGAACTTTTGGGGAAATATTGAGTGACACTGGACTTTTGATATAATAATTTTTTGACCCTATAATGGGAATTGTACAAAATTTCTACCCACTGATTTATAAAAGTTTTTTTTTTTTTTTTTAATATGAAGGTATATTTTTATTTTTTAGAAGCTTTCGTTGTTTTGTATGAGCATATTGGAATATATCTTAGGATGCACTGATTTGCATTAGTTTATAGGAAGGTGGAAATACATACATTTTTGGAACACTTTGGTTTAGGTGAGTTTTCTAGGTTTTGAATGACATTTTTTTGTACTAAGTCTTTGTTTAAAAAAAGTAATAACTATAGTCAGTGAGAAATTTGGCCTTTTTGCCTATAACAAAAAGAAATACCAAAAAAGAAAAAAGAAAATCGGTTGATATGGTCTTGCATCGGTCTCGCAAAAACTTTGACAAAATTTTCTAGTAGATATTGTTTTGTCCTCCTCTGGACCAAAACTGCAGGTTTTAAAGAAAAGCAATTATGAGAAAGCGTGAAGGCTAATGTTTCTGTGCTTGTCTTATTAAAATACAATTTGCCCAGCTGTCATATTCACATTCTTTTTTTTAGGTTTTCACTCACAAAAATGTAGATAGGGAGTTATGACTTTTCTCAAGTTTCCTGAAAATACATATTTATTTGGTCTTAGTAATACAAAAGGGTTGATTTACTAATATATTACATTTGCAAAGTTTTCTCCTAGGCAAAATTAATAGGCCTTGAATTTATTTATATCTGACATGACATAATCTCTATCTTCACACAAATAAATATGACCAGTAACAAATGAGACAAACATTCCAGAAATATCTTTGCATCTATCATACTTGTCAGAACCCTTCAATTGCTCAGCATATTTCCACTCCATGGCATTTGTCAGCATTTTAGGTTTTGTAACTGAGCTGTTCATTTTATTTGAACCATTCAGCAATGGACAATGCTGAAAGCTTGTTTTTTCATCAATTTTTGCTGTAGATAATATTTTGCCAATGTTAAATTATCTGGTATAAATTGTTTGTCACCCCAAAATTTACTAAGCACTTAAATTATAACTGCAACATGTTCAAGAAAATTTTGGAAGGTTTAAAAAACTGTTTATTTGTTTGTTTTACTCTTTGTCCCACCGGGAAGATTTCTATTAACTTTCTGTCCCAGAAATTCAACAAGAAGTAAAAGTAAATCTCTACAAAGTGAGAGGAATTCCCCTTTTAGTCATCTGTTATCGGAACAGGTGTCTAAAATGGAAGATTCAGCCTCACATTCAGTTGAGGTCACATCTCTAAAATTTGGCCACCAAGACAAATAGAGAAGGTGATCTACCTAGTGGACAAAAATAGAGAGAGAGTATGGGATTCCCACCTGATTATAAAAATGTAGTACTCACCGATGTTAACGGGGGGTGCAATCCAAATATAATATGACCAAAAAATGAAAAATAAAAAAAGAAATAGACAGGTTCTGAAGAAGTTCCAAGCTATATCGAACAAAACATGTAAACTCTTTGGGATCAGCACCCCCCATTTTGCACCAAACTGAGTCACCCCTGTATTGGCTCCGTGATGTTTGAGTTGGAGCCACTATGCAGCTTCCTGGAGGACACCCTATGGAGACTTCAACAGTTCTAACTGAGGATATTCACCACCCTCAATATAATTTTGCTATACAATCATCTGGACTAGAGATTACTATATCTCGCCTGGAGATTTGTTTAAATTATTGATTCACCTGAATACCATCACACTTCCTTTCTGAATGAGCAGTGTGTTTAGTGCTGTGGACATGCACAGATGAATGGATTGGCTGCGATCCCTATGAGCGACCCACGGCAGCTAACAGTGAGTAAATCAGTGACATATATCTCTTTGGATTATCAGTCCAACCACTGTTCCATATAACCACCATACAATCTGCCTGTCTAATAGCCGTGCACTCAATACTGTGGATATACAGATACCAACGGATCGGTTTAGATCCTTCATGAGTGACACTTGCCACCAAAACAGTGAGTAACTCTGCGGACACAGATCCATTGAAAAATATAACTGCTTTGATTAAATGGACTATACCTGTAGGACATGGGAATCCGTTTTACTGTCGCTATATTTCTACTGTTTATTAAAGGGGCACTAAAGCTTCCCTTTTTTTTGCCCAAAAATAACAAACATGTTATACTTACCTCCACTGCGCAGCTCGTTTTGCACACAGTGGCCCCGATCCTGGTCTTCTGGGGTCCCTCGGCGGCTGTCTTGGCTCCTCCCCGCAAGGACTCCACACCATAATGCGAGTGAGCTCGCATGGTGTGGAGTGATTGCGGGCGCGCTCCCGTGATACAGCCGCGGCCATAGCCGCCGACTGTATCACTCGGCCCCGCCCCCCGGCGCGCCGCGTCATTGGATGTGATTGACAGCAGCGCCAGCCAATGGCTGCACTGCTTTCAATCCATCCAGTGTAGCCAATCGGCGGCCAGGCTGAAAAACGAAGAGGATGCCGGGGACGAGCGTGGAACTTTCGAGGGGCCAGGTAAGTAAAACGGGGGCTCGGGGGGGGGGGCGGTATTGTCGAATGTTTTTTCACCTTAATGCATAGGATGCATTAAGGTGAAAAAACATGTAACTTTACTACTCCTTTAAGTTACAAATATTGTAATACTCTACAGCGCTTTGACATCTCTCCCATATATTTTTCCAACTATTATGTTTTTTTAAAAGGAACTCATGAGACAATACACATATGGATCCTACACCTGTTCATCATGGTGATTTTCATGAAAGGACTTCCAATGAATTTATTAGGTCCTCTGTCTCTTTGAAATTTGGATTGATGTCTGGTCCATTATAGTAATCCTATTAAGTAGAGTGGTGCTCTCTATGACCATATTTACTATATGATCCTTCTGTTCATTTATTTCCACGTGACCACCTTAGCGCTGTTTTTTCCACACATTGACAGTGGACACCAATAGCCGGTCATTACAGGGCATCACTGTCCTGTGTGGGAATACATAAGTTTTTTTTTCTATTAAGTGACTTAGTCTATTGTTAGGTGTATTAGGGGGTGTCTGTGCTTTGCGGGAGGGTGGGTGTGCCTTTTGTGATCTACATTCCCCTCCTTTGGGGGAATTGCTTTTTATTTAGTTACCAGTATATGCCGTCACTGGGTTTTACTTATGGGGTATGTTCTGGGTAGGTTCACTTATTTATTATAGGGGACCAGTTTTTATGTCTATTATATATTTTTGATATAGCTTACAGCTTGAATAAACTTTGTAGTTAACTCTTTAGGGTGTGCATTTGTCTATTTATTTTTTTATTTTTCATTTTTTGGTCATCTACCTAGTGGAGACTCAGATATCAAAACATGGCAACGTTTATTATGTGACAAAGTTTGTAATCTATTCAAAACTAAAAAAGTTATGACAAGGTTTAGGCCATTTTTTAGTCCAGTTACTTTGTGTAAAGTGCCATAGAATCCAAGCCGTAGCAACCAAGCAAAATACATTGTTTATGACCCTGTCTGTTTGTACTGAGACTTGCACATGTACAGTGCATTGAAAAAGTATCCATACCCCACATTTTGTTATGTTACAACAAAAAACGTAAATGTGTTTTATTGAGATTTTATGTGATAGCGCAACACAAAGTGGCACATAATTGTGAAGTGGAAGGAAAATTATAAATGGTTTTCCATGACAAAATGTGGAAAATTTCAAGGAGTATGAATACTTTTTCAAAGCGCTGTACTTTTGCACTTTGAACCACCTTGTTAAAGTGATGATTTCAGAGAAGAAATTTATTTATTTACAAGTTTAAAATTCAAGCACCTCTCTGTAAGGTATCTATGATACCTTCAGCTGCCTGCAGCACTTGTTTTTATGCTCACATGTTAGACTTTTTGATCTGCAAAACCTTCTAAACTTTCTGATAGTGCTGATGCTTACTGGATCCCTTGTGCCTTCCATACACATTCCCATTGACTCACTGATATGATGGGTTACTTCATGGGCCAATGGGAATATGCAGGGAGCTAGATGGGAGGGACAATTAACATTAAATAAAATACTTGTATTTATTGTAATGATTTCTTAGGACATATCATATAATGTACAGGTTTGGGCACCATATTTAAAGTAATATTAAACCCTTATTTTTAAAATCACCTCTTTATTTAAATGCATTTGAATAACACAATTATTGTATACTAATGTACTTCTCTAGTAAATGTTTAAGTTAACTTAAACAGCTTTGTGTTTCAATGCAGCACTTCTCCCTCTCCCTCTCTACTCGATCACTGCCAATGGGAATGGTTGTTATATATATATATATATATATACAAACACACACAGTATATGTAAAATTATTACTGGACTCTTAGAAAGGGCCAACCTTTCACAAGATCTTTCTGTAATGTCTTTGTGCAAGGCCAAGGTCAGAGTGTAAAGCACCCCTAACATGTTTCTTTTTTTTTAAGGAAAAAATAACTGGACTCCCCATTCACACTTGAGTAGACTTCTCTGCTGTCAAAATACACTGATCAGCACTGCTCGCTATAGCCAGCTGTGCTCATCATATAGAAATTTTCCAAGAGGCTGGTTGTAGGGAAGTCATTTGGCTAGATAGACTTTTACACAACCAACCTGCCCAACTATGGATCGAAATTCGGCCAGTCCCTGCTGAACTGACCAAATTTTGATCCATGTATGGCCAGCTTGCAGGTGGACAGAAGGATGTACAACAATGTGTAAGTAGTCAAATCCTTCTGTACATTTTTATTAAACACAGATTTTTATTACAGTCTCACTTTGAATTATTAAACCATATCAGCACAGAAATAATGATGCTAAACAGTACCTCTCATAACCCCAGTGTACATTCCCCATCAACCTCCACTGCTTCAGTTGCCAGTCTTCTCCTTGTCCAGCTCAACACATACATACATTCAACAAACCGGAGCTGCAGGCTGTCAAAGTCCATCATGAAAAAATTAGTAAAATTACAGCCTCAAGTCAGTCCCCTTTTATTGGCCCCACCCCTTTGATGCGCTTCCCCCTGATAGAGCTTAATCATAGAGATCAGCGTGTTACTCCTGTTTGTTGCATTTTTGCTTATCAGTCCAGGAATTGTACATTAAAATAAAAAATATTGTGCCCTGCATGATGTCTGCAATTATAATAATGTAAGTAAATATATATGTCAATAAATTTACTTTGTTCGGAGCCTAATTTAATTAGGGCACTATAGACTTGGCACCACAGTTTCTTCAGGTTAGTAAACAAGTTGTACCTCACAGTAACAGAAGCAGAAGCAGATTTTTATGATTGTATTGCCAATTGTTCCATGTCATGAACTATATGTATATTGATGGAACTGTGACCTCTTTTGATTGTGAAACCTTCAGCTGGACAGCATATAACATGCGCCTGAGGCAGCCTGAATTAAGTTACAGCTGTACTGTTCGCAATGAGTAATGACAAATTTCTGGGTTCTTGTTCTAATTGTAATGTAGTTGGTAATGAAAAGACAAGTAAATGCATGAAGCTGACCTATCACGTAGTGCCGCCAACACTGTTAGATATTATCACATCATCTTCCTGGCATCAGATTAACTGCATTTTCACTCATTATTGATAACAGGGGTTAAATAAGTGTTTTCAGGATATTACCATGTTTATATATACATTATGTTGACATGTTATGCCTTGTACACACGATCGGAATTTCTGATGAAAAAAGTCAGACTAAATTTTTATTGGATATTCCGACCGTGTGTGGGCCCCATCGGAGTTTAGAAATAGAACATGTTCTCTTTTTTTCCGATGGAAAAAAATCCTATCAGAAATTCTGATCGTCTGTGTGGAACTCCGACGGAGAAAAAAACACGCATGCTCAGAATCAAGTCGACGCATGCTCAGAAGCATTGAACTTAATTTTTCTCGGCTCGTCGTAGTGTTTTTGTGTCACCGCATTTTGGACGGTCGAAATTTGGTCTGACAGTGTGTATGCAAGACAGCTTGAATGGAATTCCGACGGAAAATTCCATTGGATTTTATCCGATCGTGTGTACAGGGCATTATGGTTTCAAGCACAAATCTTTCATATTTGCATGATGTAGTTCATTATGTTTTTGCTGAAGGAATGGTAGAAAAAATGTTTTTTTTGCAGCTCACATGTAACTGTAGGATATAAAAAATTGAATTTAGCTCTTATTCTGCACATTAAACTCTTGCATTCCATTAGGGCCCCTTTCACACTGCTACGACTTGAAAGTCGTGCAATTTTGCTGCGATTTTGCCGCGATTTTAGGGAATGCCTGTGTAAACTTGAGGTCTATGGACCTCAACTTGCATCAAAGTCAGACCAAAGTAGTACAGGGACTATTTTGAAGTCGGTGCGACTTGAAGTCACACAGATAGGAAGGGTACTCATTGGAAATCATGGGGTAAGGCTTGTAATTAGGCTTGTGCAATTTGTTTCGTAACGAATCAAAATTCGTCCGAATTTAGCAACTTTCGGACATTCGGAAGCATTCGAATTTCCGAACAAAGCAATTACGTATAAAACCGAATCCGAAATAAATTATATCGCAAAAAGCGAATGCCCGAATGTCTTCGGCATAATTTGTTATGAAAAAAGTTACGAATGTACGAATCTATTCGAAGCACAATAACACTCTGCTCTGCTCTCTGCTTCTCCCTCACCGTGCTGAACTCCCTCTCAAAATGGTGTACAGGGGCGGAGGCTATAGCCACATGTAAAAAACGAAAGTAAAATACGAGATTTCGCATCGTTACAAATAACCGCTATGTATTTAGAAAAGTACAAATCCATTCGAAGCACATTAGGCATAATAGGCAGCGTCGTAAGAGAGACACGGAAAATTACGAATCAACAAACGAAAAAAAGTTACGAAAGTAGGAGTTGTGTCCAGAATCAACGAAAAACAATGAACTCTACCAAAAGTACAAATTATAAATGAACTAAAAATAAGGCTTACATTAATACGAATCATTCCGATTCAACGAAAAATGTCGCTTGCGAAAATACGAATTAGTCCGAACACGAAAAATCCCGTCTAGCAAAATTACGAACGATTACGAATCAACAGGACCGAAAAGAAACGAACCGAAACGAAACAAATTTTTCCGTTGTGCACAAGTCTACTTGTAATGCAAATTTGCAGCCCCAGGTCGCAGGACAAGTCGCGCAAGTGTGAAAGGGGCCTTAAAAACCAATCACAATTCATATATTAGCAGATTTAGATGAAATTGATTAATAAATGAAAAACTGAACTTTCTATAAGCAGTTACAGCAAACATTTATTTTCCTTTTGGGATAAAGGTTTTACATAAATGAAAAAAGCTGACCATTGTAAGCAGCCTTGTCAGTGGTAATGGTTTGTCTCGGCCCTCTAACTATCAATTTTAAAGAAAGCTGAAAAATAACAGACTTTCTGGACTGATCAACAGGTAAAAATAAAGGGAAAAAAAAGTCTACAAAACAAATGCAGCTACCACATCTAAAAAAAATTTATATGCAACGTGTTATATTTTTGTTTTTAGGTTTAAACCTGCTTTAAATCTGTGTTGTAACATTTTACCAGGGGGTCTATTTATACAAGAATCGCCCAACTTTCACCAAAGATTCAAAGGTTTTTAATGGGATTCATTTGTGAAAAATATCTAAATCCTGGGCGATGGATGTGTGAATCTTGAGTATAAACATATATAAATAGACCAGTAGTGTATTTAGGTTTTGTGCTGCCCTAGGCCTGACTAAACTCGTGCGCCCCTTAATTTAAATATGACCCGCCCCTTCCTGTCAAGGCCACACCCCGTGTTGTTTAAGACCCGCCCTGAAATTTTCGAGTGGAGACACTAATTCTGAGGGCCTGGGGGGGGGGAGGCAATGGATTCCCTTAATTTGCATAGATTTCCTCTCACTTCCTGTTTGGCTATGGGTCAGGAAGTGATGAAGGAAAATCTCTGCAATGGGACAGGGATGGTAAAAATAAACTGACAGGGGCTATAACCCTCCCTTACTCTATCCAAAATGAAAAAAAAAAGTGTTGCCTATAGTTCTACTTTAATTTAACATATAGCACAGTGAGGAAGGTTTGCGGTCCAGGATGATAGGACAGTCAAAATTAGATGCGCCCCCCCACAGTTGCAGAATGCATACCGGAAGAAGTGCGGCCGCTTTATGGGGGCGCTAGACTAATTTGTCTAACAGTGTAGCGCAAGCTGGCGGGGACTCTTTTCGTGCTGCCCCCCCCCCCCGCAAAGTGCTGCCCTAGGCCTGGGCCTTGTTGGCCTAGGCCAGGATACAGCGTTGAAATTGACCCCCCCATGTCCACAATTTTACACTTATTAAGAATAAGCTTAGATCTGAAATGCTTAGAAACAGTGATAAATTAAAATAGCCTAAAACTTTTCTTTAACATCTATTGTACAATGACGGCCGGGCGGGAGCACTGTTGTTCTGAGAGGATGTCATATGATCTCCTTCCAGGATCATGCCCCCTTACAGACTGTAAGGCCGGACACGGCCGATGATGGATCACTGTACCGGCCGCTGTCGGTACTATGTGATCACTGTGGCTAGGCAGAGCAGGTCACATGACAGTTGTACACAATGAAAGGCTTTGTTACATGCCTTTCTTTGTGTACTTTTGTGATGAGCTCTGTGATTGGTCACAGTCATTACATGGTACAGACAGGGAAAATCACATCTCATCTGTACCATGTGATTACCTGTGGCCAATCACAGCTAATCACAATAGTAATTTTCATTCAGTAAAAATTATTGCTTTAAACTGTAAAATGCACAGTTGTAAGCAATCATAGTGTCTAAAATGATCACAATCCCCAGAGTAGTACAGTGTTACTACGGTAACACTGTATTGCTCTGGTCACTGTGTGTAAAAAAAAAGATGAACAATGTAATAAAAAATAAAAAATATAAAAATAAATTAAAAATACTTTTTTTTTAATTCTTAATTTTTTACAAAAAATTACCACTTCAAAAAAACTCACTATGCCTCTTACTAAATACTTTGACAGCCTACTTTCCAAAAAGTGGTAATTTGGGGGATAATTGCACTTTCCTGCCATTTTCGAGACATAAAAGCATCAGGATTGATCGATTTTAAGATATACAGTATATACCATATTTTGTGGACTTATATGTCTTTGTATAACTTTACTACAGACTAAATAATATGAACTGATTTGGGTGATTTTCACCAAAGAAATGTAGCATTATACATTTTGGCCTAAATCCTAAATTTATGAAGAAAGATTATTTATTTGCAAAATTGTATAACCGAAACAGAGAAAAACACTTTTTTATCAACATTTTCAGTCTTTTTTCGGTTTTATCTAGGATTTCTACTTCAAACAATCAACAACATTGCAACAGGACTTTAGGGGAGATCTTCTAATATTACAAATTGTTCTGGTGACAACTGGCTAAAAAGAGATATTTTGTTGCTTTGGAGAGAGCTTCTCTTACTTACTGCTGTGTCTCTAGCCATGCTTTTTAAGATTCAGCTAACGCAAAATTCCAGCCTCAACCTAACTAGTAAGCGTATGTTGATTGGTTTGCGCAAAAGTTATAGCGTCTACAAACTATGGGAACTTTTTATTCAATGCCTTCCCTACTGACAGAATGGTGATCTGCCTTGTTTACATAGGCAGATCACTGTTCTGGCTCTCTGCCTAATGATCGACAGGTGCTGGTGGACATCGAGACCGCGGTACAAACGCAGATCAGCTCCCGCCGTGTCTAACACAGCAGGAGTGGGTCACCGGTGGCGCACATGCACGCCCTAGACCCATTTTTGTATGTGTAATCTGTAATCTTTTGTTCTGTTTGTATGGTCTTATAGCAACAACATCTTTAATTGAGTGCATTTTTAGGATGTGCCCCCCCCCCCCCAGTCTTTGTTTGCCAGACCCAGAAGTGTTGGATCAGAGCGGTCGCCCTGCCACAGTATATGTTAAGATTAGTTAAATTTAGGCTGAAATTCTACTTTCATTCTCACAGATTAAGACTTGTGAAGCTGTAACTTATTAAAGTCACTTTTAGATGCTGCAATTCACTAGCTAATATTTAACAAAATGCACAGTGTTCACTAAGCAAAATCATTATAGTGATTGCTAATAATAGTGCATCCAAGTGTAGCGCCCTGCTCCTATTGGGTAGGCGCTATTTGTAAATTTAGTTGTCTGAGCTGTAGTTTAGCTCAGAATAATTGTGGTAAATTGCTGGTCTCTGTTCCAGTCCAGCTGTGTTGCGCATTTTCCACTTGACTGTGGGTGTCGCTGTCACCACAGGTCAAGGTTGGAAATCCAGCAGGCTGGATGTATTGGGTCCCTCTTGCCCAGAAACAGCTCAGTGGGATTGATCTACCCACTGTGCATTCTGGAAGAGGGTACTTAAGGGACAGACACCGTCTTCTGGGTCTCTCTCTGACCTGATGGCCCTCCTGGCCTAAGGTGTGCTGTAGCAGTTTTCCTGCCTCGGGGCCGGCTGGCCCGAGGCCTCGTTACTGGAAGTAGGCCCAGGAGTTTCTGGGGCCTACTAGTCAGGGGTGGTCCTGTGCTGTCTTGCCTGCGGGGAGAAGCTGAGCAATTGAAGAATCCAGGGGAGGACTTTTCTCGGAGGGGACCAAGCCAAAAGGGATGGTATCTCAGGAAAAGCCTGGAGACTCAATTGGAGGACGCATCCCGACCCATCTACCTCACAGTATTGCCAGATCGGCTGAAAGAAACTGGTACTGTGTGACTGTACTTTGACTTTACAGAAAGTTATTTGTTATACAATCCTGTAGCAGAGGATTGTCTAATGACTCTGAGCTACTCTTCAAGTCTGTGGCAGAGACTATCACCGGGCACCGCACCGGCTGCTAGGTCAGTGAGAGAGGCCTATCTGGTGGTTGCTATATCCAGTGTGGAAACTGTTTGTCCTCTGGATTAGAGAAGTATCCGTGATCCACAAATACAAGGTGCCTGAATGTCCTCTAACCCTCCATTCCTTTATCTGACTTTGTTGAATAAAACCATTGGAAAAAGAGACTATGGGGTTGATTTACTAAAGGAAAATCCACTTTGCACTTGAAAGTGCACATGGAAGTGCAGTCGCTGTAGATCGCTGTAAATCTGAGGGGAAGCTCTGAAATTAGGGGAAGCTCTGCTGATTTTATCATCCAATCATGTGCAAGCTAAAATGCTGTTTTTTATTTTCCTTGCATGTCCCCCTCAGATCTACAGCATCTGCACTTCCATGTGCACTTTCAGTGCACTTTCAAGTGCAAAGTGGATTTTCCTTTAGTAAATCAACCCCTATGTGTTGGTGCTGACATCTGTGAACAACTCTCCAATGGGACCCCTATGACTGACACGGTGGAACAGACAGGTAAAGGTAAGACCCAAAACAAAACCAGCAGCTCCTGCGGGGGTAGTGCTACACAAGGAACTCTAATACGCTACTAATACAGGCAGTTCCAGCAAGGCAAAGCTCAGTTCTAAAAGGGAAGTGACCTTGAACAACCAATGAGCATTATACTGCAGTAAACACATTTGACAGGTTGCTATAATTTGCAATAATATACATCTGAATGGATGACATGGATCTTGTTTTTTTGTTATTTAATGGCACATGCCTTAACGAAAAATGCATTAAAAAAAAAAAACCTTACCGGTAATGCAGCCTGGGAGATCAGGAAAGGGATCCCTAAGCAAAAATGCTTCCTCCTGAATCATAAGAAGGTATATGTCTCCTGGCATCTGCTATCACCTGAACTGGAATCCCCTGAGCACCAAAGTCCTTGCCCATTATTACTATATTTTTTACTTTATCATCAGGCTAAGCCATTGTTAGTGCACATCATTTCTTTTTTTTTTTTTTTTTTTACAAACAACGTGGTGTTTTATTTGAAAGAGTAAAGACATACAAATTATGCATGAAGACACATCTCGTACAGGTAGTCCAAATATGACAAGCGGAAGAAGGTAGACAATACACGTTAACAGTGCGTGACAAACAAAGTCTCTCTGTCTGGGCCAAGCGTGTGAGTATACGAGCAAGACAAAACTCAATTCCCTGGATTCACCATGGGGAGGGTACATTAGATCATCTGGTCATACATGAATACAGTCCATACATGGAGAAAAGCAGCAGTAACATAATCACTCAGGTAATGCAGTGCATGTGGCAGCATTCTCCAGCCAGGTGTCCCAAATCTTGCCGTACTTTGCTGGGCAGCCCCTATGGACATAGATCTCCTTCTTGTATGGTAAAACATTGTTAACTGCAGAAATCCATTCTTGCAGCGACGGTGGTATGGCCTGAAGCCATTTCCGGGCAATAAGTAGCCTGGCTATAAAGAGGGATTCTTGGAGAAATATTTTATGGTGTTTATCCGAGTCTGGATCTGAGAACACCCCCAGTAAACATTGTTTGGGGCAGAGCTTCAGGGGAGACCCCATCTCATCGTGAATAAATTTCACAATATGTGACCAATAGTTGTGTATAATCGGGCATGACCAGAGAAGGTGAAAGAAGGTGCTGGAGGGACTGTTGCAACGGGGACATAGTGGGTTATAATCAGGTTTGTATTTGGCCAGATGAATAGGGGTCAAGTATAATCTGTGCATAATATACAAATGTGTAAGGCGGTCAGATAGTTTGATCGAAACCTTTTTGCATGCATCCAATGCATCCTCCCAGTCATCATCCTCCAGCTCCCCCACATCCCCAGCCCAGCGCTCCTTTAATTTGTAGGCCAGAGTCTTGGTTATCTTTATCCTTACTTGAGACCCATGTGTCTTTAAAGTGGTTGTAAACCCACTTTTTCAACTTGCACCTACAGGTAAGCCTAGATTAAGGCTTACCTGTAGGTGCAAGAAATATCTCCTAAACCTACACGGTTTAGGAGATATTTAGTTAAATGACAGGCGCCGCTGTCTACGGCGCATGCGCGCCGTAGACAACGGCGCATTCATGGGGTTAATCCCATTCACAAATTTGGCTACTTCCCAGCAATCGCTGGGCGTAGCCGAATGTGACGGCTCTCGCGCGCATGCGCAGAGTGACGTCTCCGCCGCTCCGGCCAATCACAGCACCGGAGCGGCGCTGTGATTGGCTGGAGTGGCGATACCCGGAAGTAACCTTCCGGCTATCGCCGCAGAGATGGCTGCGGCTGAAGAGGGAGACGAGGACGGCTTCGGGGGCCCCGATCTAAGGTAAGTGATGCATAATGAGCTATTATGCTAGTCATATTAGCTCATTATGCCTTTCTCTTACAGATAGTTTAAAAAAAAAAAAAAATTATAAGGGTTTACAACCACTTTAAAGCCCAACTCCAGGAAAAGTAAATATCCTCCCTTGTAGAGGAGATACCCCTGTACTGCAGGGGTTGACTGCTCATTTCTATCTAATGCCCCATACACACGATCGTTTTTCATGCCGTTAAAAATGCCATTAAAAAAAATGGCCATCAAAAATGATCGTGTGTAGGCTCCAGAGCATTTTTAACGACGTGAAAAACGGGCATTAAAAATTTCGAACATGCTCTCTTTTTTCACGTCGTTTTTCATGTCGTTTTTTTTAACGATGTGAAAAACGATAGTGTGTATGCTTTAACGACGTGAAAAAAAATGCGCATGCTCAGAATCAAGTATGAGACAGGAGCGCTCGTTCTGGTAAAACTAGCGTTCGTAATGGAGATAGCACATTCGTCACGCAGTCACGGACTGAAAAGCACGAGACTGAAAAGAGCGAATCGTCGCTCAACAAACTTTACTAACATGAAGGGTGGCGCCATTCGAACGGAACTTCCCCTTTATAGTGCCGTCGTACGTGTTGTACGTCACTGCGCTTTGCTTGATCGTTTTTTAAAATGATCGTGTGTACGCAAGACAGGCTTGAGAGGAAACATGAAAAAAAACGACGTGAAAAACGGCAAGAAAAAAAATGGCAAGAAAAACGATCGTGTGTATGGGGCATAAGGGTTGGAAAAAGCTATTTTACTTGCTGATCAGATATCTGCTCCTCCAGAAGAAGGTGCTCCCGTATGCTCCGGGACTGTTGTGGACTAGTGGACTGTTTATTGGTGTTCTGAGGTCCAATGCAGGACTTTTGTCAGAGGACAGTAGACCCAGAGCAAAGGGTACAACAGGCTGCAGGGCCTGGTATGTCAGTGCAGAGCAGTCGGTGGAAGTGAAGGATCAGGTAAGTAAAACTGTTTTACTGGGTCCCCTTAGACACAAAAGAGCAGTTAATCCCCACAGTGCAAGCCCCACTGCATGGGAGGACTTTTTGTTTTCCTGGAGCTCAGCTTTAATACACCAGGTTGTTTGAGCCTTTTTTGTTTTTTCCCTTAGCATTCTATCATTATCTAGCCAGTCCCTGCTCTATATCTTTAAATAACATAACCCTACAATGCACATTCTTTTTTCCTAAACTGTAAAAAAAAAAAAAAAAAACGACGTCTCCAGCAAGAAGGAATAATTGATTTTAAACAGAGCATGGTCACGTGAGCATTTCATTTGCTATTCATGAAGAAGATGGTTAACCACAAGCTGTTAAAATGTGATTTAAATAAGTGTGTGTGTCTAATCAAAAGAAGCTTAACATGGCAAAAAAACAGAGCTAAAGCAAAAGTGTTATCTTTCTCTTATTTAAATCACTTCACCAGAGTTTTACAGAGAAGGAAATCATTTAAATGCATTCACTGTTGCAATGACTTGCAAAACCTCATCATATTAAACTCTTAATGAAAGGGTTATCTATATATTTATGTCATATTATGCAAGTTTACAATACTACTGTATGAACTGTTTAATGAGAAATTATAGGTTGGATCAATTGTATTTTCATTTCTAAGCTTAATGTTTTGAAACTTCCGTTTTATATTAGGTTATTATTTCTAAATATTCTTTATCTTACAGATAACATTTAATACAGAATACACCCATGATACAGATGTCACAGATCAGTTTTCTATATAGAGAGCACAGCAAAAGTTGTTGGCTTTCAGAGTCTCACCCACTATCTTAAAGTTTGTACTAAGATGTAAAGTTCAATGGAGACAGAAGGATGAGTCACCAGCACATAGCTGTGAATTAGGGATGAGGTACAGGGGTCTGGTATGGATTTTGAGAGTGAATCCCATGCAAAAAACAAAAACAAAAAAAGATGTGTGGGGTCCACTCCAAAAACTATACCAAGACCTCATCAGAGCATGCATTCTAGGTGGCTAGGAGGACGGGGAGCAACAAGCATTTAGCAATCTACACCATACCAGGGCACATTCCCTGAACATGGGGAGGGTACCCCAACATCACAGAAGCAAGTGAGTATCTTGATTTAAAAGCAATGCATCCACAGTGCATACTCCCTTTCCTTAGCCCATGTGGAGCTCAGCCACTTCTGGGATAGGAGGAGAAATGTAATGCTTGGGGCAAGCACCCAATGTCTGCCAAGTCATGGAAATAAGGGTATAGGAATGTAAATATTGGGAGTATTTTGGTCAGGCTTCAAGGGTGACAGAAAATGCCTACAGGTATTGCAATAAACAATATTTTTACAAATACAGTGCCTTGTCTGCATGGGTTGTTTATAGAAAAGGTGTACCTAGCCTTTAATAAAAAGAAAATATCCCAATCCTTCATTTAATTGCAGTGACAATAAGTTGTCAAATGGTTCATGAAACAGCAGGCTGAATAAAGGTAAAGTGGATAGGTACATTTTAAAGAACCCGTGCTAAGGAGAACAATAATGGTAAATGAATAACTATAAATTTTGTGAGCTGCTGCTGTAGTGCAAGGTGAAAGACCCCAAGTGATAAGTATAAGTATTAAACTCAGCACTGCTCCAACAAATAAAATAAACCAATGAAAAACAAATATGAAAAAGCCTGCATCCAATAACACAGTACTACATAAGAGAATAAAGTGCTCAGTGCGATTATAGTGCAAATACGATTTAAAGTGCAAACAAAAAGTCCATCCATATGATGTGATCTTAAAAGGTGGTTAAGGGCAGTATTAGACAGCTTTTCCTTTCAGGCAAAGAGATCTATAATAAAGGGTAAGTAATAAACAATAAGCATAAAGTTATGTACCATACATAATAACATCTCCCTAAAGCCTGCATCAAACCATATAGGGTTCACCTTAAATCTGCACATGTACACCAAAGCCAAGACAGATTATATCACACCACTCACTATCTCCTGATAGCTCCCTAGTGGATACAAAAAGTATCCATAAGGCCCAGTCTCCAGTCAGTTTACACAAACCAGCATGCCATTGAATGACATGACACTCAGCCATTATAGGGAAAGATGTCCCTCACATTGCATCAGCAACGGGACTGGTGATGTATCTCCTCTATGTATAGGGCTCCTGTCCACTGACGCCCGCACCGGCGTGGGACGTCACTGGGCCCAGGTCCGCAATAGGCTTGTGCGAGCGATTGTGCATGCACAGTGTCCAGACACCGGGCGCCCATAGGGAAAGGACAATGAAATCCCTTCCCAAACCAGGGCTACTCCAGAAGACACTGAGGAGGAGCCACAAAGCATCATTCTCATGCACTGCCACTCCCCACTGCAGGGCAGCATATCCGCTGGGAAAAAAGATCTACCGGAGCCCCCACATTGCAGACACATTAGAAAAGGGCAAAAAGTAGCTTGATGTCTTCCTTGCCTAGTAGCTCTAGGCAGAAGAAGGGTAGGGGGTAAGTATATTTTCTCACTTTGTATACACATGTAATTTTTTACAGCTTTAGTGCCATGATTTGACAAGGAGGGGAGGCACTATGTAAAACAGTGGACCTTGATTTTTCCTGCAAGGTCAGCTTATTTAGCCTGCATGTTCACATATTATTTGACGAACCGTCAACCCTGGTTGGTCCTTTCCTTGTGGAGTTATTTACTGCTTCTCCAAAATAATAGGTACCAGCCAACAAGTTTCTTTGATGTGACTTGCTCAATAATTTATGATTGCCTCCACAGATACCATAAGCCTACTGCATTCACGTGGCATTTGGGTTTGCAGCAAGAACTGAGCCACAAATTTAAATGTTTATGGTGCAAAAAAAGAATTAGGAAATCCACACAAAATGCCTACTGGCCATGCTTCTCTTAAATGACCTTTGGCTCTAATTCCAGCTGTTATATATTCTTTAATTTACTATACAAACAGCAATTGCCAACTATGAAAGTAAACACTTATTCAATTCCTAATTCACATAAAGTCCTTTATCCATCAGTTAATGAAAAAGCACAAATTACAGTAATTAAACAATGACAGACTATTGTTTAAATGAGATAAGTCAAGAACAAACCAATATAATTAAAGTCTATGCATACTTTTATTACAAAAAAAAAAAAAAAACTTTCACTTTTTATTCTATTATAAAAAGGAATAGCAATTCTGTGGATACAATATGTTAAATAAATCTTTTGTATAACTTTTTGTATACTCCTTAGAGCCGGTTCACACTACCGCGACTTGGGATCCGACTTGTGTCGCCCCAAGTCACGCGACATGACACATTACATTCAAGTGAATGAGAGCCGTCTTAATGTACACTACTGAAGTCGCTCCGACTTCAGAAAAGATTCCTGTACTACTTCAAGGTGACTTGTACCCATTGATTTCAATGGAAGTCACCTCCA
Organism: Rana muscosa; assembly: GCA_029206835.1. Classification (NCBI taxonomy): domain Eukaryota; kingdom Metazoa; phylum Chordata; class Amphibia; order Anura; family Ranidae; genus Rana; species Rana muscosa. Next base: position 496,873,302 of record CM055116.1, on the reverse strand, counting down.
AAGTCGGATCAGTGTCTTAACTGAAGCAACTTTACAGGAAGAGAAAATAGTTTTCTCAGGCAAACCCCTCCCTCCCACAGAGCTGATTCTTGTTTGATTGGCCACTGGCAAAGTCGCCTGTCCTGGAGGCAACTTGGAGTTGCCTCGAAATTGCCTTGTAAAGTCGCGCTGGAAGTCGTGTTGCCCCAGTGTGAATCGGCTCTAATGGTTGGACCAAGAAACTGGACATTTGCACATATTTACATGACTTGGATGCCATAGAAGCATCAGGCCTCCTGTTCCATCTCAGGGACCCTTCTGGTATCAAAACATCCATTACTGCAATATTCTACACTACTATTTATTCCTGTATTCCTGTTAGAATCTTAGAATTTCTGTATCGTTTGAGCTGAAGCCCTACATATAATGCCAACAAGATAATGTTGCCTACATCTGGCTCAAAGAGTTGTGCACTGACTCTTTGAAAATAATGTATAACGTTGCTCTTTGCTTATTTATATCAGTATGTTCAGAAAACATTTTTGTATTATCGCAGAATGTCCCATTTTCCTAAATTAAATGGACTATCACGGAGACCCTGTTTGCTACCTGGGAGGGATACAAGTTTAAGTATGCATGGGGATCTCCCTTGTCAACCATTCTAAAGTCACCAGCCTCCATCTCTCCCTGATAAATATAAAATTGTCAGTGAACTCTTTTTTGTTGCATATAAATTATCAGCAATCACAATACCAAGTCAAAGTAAAAGCCAAGGGAACAGCCTCAGGAAAATGTGACTGCATGTAGGCAATACTCATTATAGAAACAGAAAATCATACCAAACTTACCTTTGTAGTTTACGCTTAACATGCTTCTAGATTATACTGTTTTGGTTGTTAATTGATCATTTAAGTGTTGAAGAAACTCCCCAGTTGATAAAAGAGTATACAAAAAATTGCATAAAGATTTTGTATTTATATTTTACTTGGCTTCACTGGGTACAGATGCAAAAAAATATGTGCATGATTTGTGTTGCTAACCACTAGTAGTAGTTTCGCGGCTCTGTGGCCAACCACTGCATATTTTTTACTGAAATGCATAAAGGAGGAGCCTTACTTGGACTGTCTGTTAAAGTAAATCTGCTCTAAAAGGACTACTGGAATTGCCTTTAGTGACCCCTTTTGTTAAAATGCTGGTTTCCTATTAGATATGCTGACCCACTAGCTTCAATACTTCCTGAGTCAGTATCACAGAGCAAGTATGCAAAAAATATTAAAACCGACACATTTCAGAAATCTTTATCTATTTATTCTTGGTCTGTGACTCAACATAAGCCAGAGGGTTTAGAATAACAGCCATAACATTAGCATTTTAGAAGCAGAAGACAGCCATGACAGCTTTGACGTTTCTCTTGTTACAGGCTTTCAATTGAAGCCTAATTGTACCTTCCCCAGAAATTGATTGCTTGGTTTTAGCTGTCACCAGGGGGCATGCTGGTCCATGACAAAAAGATTTCTGCTCAAACACAGACAGCAGCTGGCCCTCTCGGCAGTCTCCTGCCCAGCCATGGACTTTACAACTGTTGGTGATTACTTAGTAGTTAGAACAAAACATAACAATTTTCTTTGGAATGGTCAATAGTTCTTTAACCACTTAAGGACTGCCTCACGCCGATATACGTAGGCAGAATGGCACTGCTGGGCACATCAACGTACAGGTACGTTGCCCTTTAAGAGCCCAGCCGTGGGTCATGTGGACCCGGTCCTTAACTCCGTGCCCGCGCCAGCAGGACCCGCGGACTCAATCGCCGCCGGTGTCCCGCGATCGAGTCACAGAGCTGAAGAACGGGGAGAGGTGAGTGTAAACAAACCTTTCCCCGTTCATCTCCGTGGCATGTCAGTGATCGTCTGTTTCCTGTCATCGGAACAGACGATCAGTGACGTGTAACATGTAGCCACGCCCCCCTACAGTAAGAATCACTTCTTAGGGTACACTTAACCCCTACAGTGCCACCTAGAGGTTAACCCCATTCACTGCCAGTGTCATTTTCACAGTAACCAATGCATTTTTATAGCACTGATCGCTGTGAAAATGACATTGGTCCCAAAAATGTGTCAAAAGTGTCCGATGTGTCCGCCATAATGTCGCAGTCACGAAAAAAATCACTGATCACTACCATTACTAGTAAAAAAAAAAAAAAAAATTATAAAAATGCCATAAAACTACCTCCTATTTTGTAAACGCTATAACTTTTGTTCAAACCATTCAATAAACACAGATTGCGATTTTTTTTACCAAAAATATGTAGAAGAATATGTATCGGCCTAAACTGAGGAAAAAAAATGTTTTTTTAAATATTTTTGGGGGATATTTATTATAGCAAAAAGTAAAAAATATTGAATTTTTTTCAAAATTGTCGCTCTATTTTTGTTTATAGCGCAAAAAAAAAAAAATAAAAACCCAGAGGTGATCAAATACCACTAAAAGAAAGCTCTATTTGTGGGAAAAAAAGGACGCCAATTTTGTTTGGGAGCCACGTCGCACGACCGCGCAATTGTCAGTTAAAGCGACGCAGTGCCGAATCGAAAAAAGGGGCCTGGTCCTTTAGCTGCATATTGGTCCGGGGCTTAAGTGGTTAAGGAAAGTGTACGTTTTTTTTTTTTTTTTTTTTTACTAAATATCAGTTATAATCAGGAAAAAGAGTACTTTTGAGAATTATTGCAAGTTTGTTAGCACTGCCCAGTTTGTATACACTGATCAAAAAATTGGAAGGTTATAACATATATTCACTTAAATAGATCCTGTTGCCAGACCATACATTTCAACAGAAATCCTCCTAAAAGAATATATGTGCATTTATTGTATACTATGCATGTTATTAACCTGTAAAATGGTCCCTTCTGTAGACATACAAAGGCCTTAGACTGCTGCTGGGTACTACCATCTCCATGTGATGTCAGCTGCCCCAGCAAACTCAGAGCTGCCACTTAACTTGGTTGTAAAGGCAGAAGGTTTTTTAATGTAATGCATTCTATGTATTAAGATAAAAAGCCTTCTGCGTGCAGCAGCCCCCACTCAGCCCTACTGAGCCCATCTCGATTTAGAGATGTTGCACGAGTGACTCGGCTGTCCAGGACTCTCCCTCCTTATTGGCCGAGACAGCAGTGAATCAGCATTGGCTCCTGCTGCTGTCAAAGTCAGTAAGCCAATGAGGAGAGAGAGGGGGTGGGGCCGGGCCACGGCTCTATGTCTGAATAGACACAGGGAGCTGTGGCTCAGCTCGGTTGCCCCCATAACAAGCTGCTTGCTGTGGGGGCACTCAACAGGAAGGAGGGGCCAGGAGTGCCGATGAGGGACCTGAGAAGAGGAGGATCTGGGCTGCTCTGTGCAAAACCACTGAACAGTGCAGGAAAGTATACCATGTTTGTTATTTTTAACAAAAAATAAAAAGAAATAGACTTTAGTAGCACTTTAAGTGGCATTGTAATATTCCCCTTTCCTCCATCCCCAGCAGCTACATAAACATTTATGTAGGGAAGTGAAGGGAGGGGTGGAGAAGCTGGACCAGCACAGAGAGTGTAAAAACATCCCCAGAAGAAGAGAGGGTTATGAACTGCAGGGAGGAAAGAGCTGTGCTAAGGAATTGACTCTTTGTGGTATAGTCAAATTTTGGAGCAAGTTCAAAGACACATTGCAAGCAAATAAAAAGTTGTTTATGGAAAAGAAAAACACTGCATTTAAAATACTTAATTTTTTTGCTTTACTTGCAATTTTAACGTTGGTGACATGGTTTCTTTAACACACGTCTCCTACATTGTTTATTAAGCGGCCTGCAAAACCCCACACAACCTCTTCAGAATTTTCCTAGCTGTCCAACGCACCCCCCTGCACATGCACACTGCAGATAGCATTCATTTTGATGCAGCCTAATGACCTTTTTATGGCCTTTCCAATAAAATTATCGGATTCTACAGTGTATTGCCGCGTACACTTGGTCGGAATTTCCGACAACAATTGTTCGATGCTTCATCGGACATTTGCTGTCGGAATTTCCGACAACAAATGTTTGAGAGCTGGTTCTCAAATTTTCCGACAACAAAATTTGTTGTCGCAAATTCCGAGCGTGTGTACACAATTCCGACGCACAAAACTCCATGCATGCTCGGAATCAAGCAGAAGAGCCGCACTGGCTATTGAACTTCATTTTTATTGGCTCGTCGTACGTGTTGTACGTCATCGCGTTCTTGACGTTCGCAATTTCCAACAACATTTGTGTGACCGTGTGTATGCAAGACAAGTTGGAGCCAACATCCGTCAGAAAAAAAATCTGCGGTTTTGTTGTCGGAATGTCCGATCGTCTGTACGCGGCATTTGTGTGGTGCATTAGCCAAACAGGAAGATTTTGAAGAACACCAGACAGGTCACAAAACAAAATCAAGACCTTTTAGGTGCTATTAGCAATATGATTGTCATCTTTATCACTTAAAATATAAAAATAAGTCTTTTGTCATGTGCTAATGAAGATGTGCTAAAATGTTGAAGACCAAAAACATGCTATAAGCCCTGTACACACGATCGGATTTCCTATGGTTTTTAAACCGATGGATTTGTCCATCGGAAAACCGATGAAGCTGACTTCCATCAGTCTTGCCTACACACCATCAGTCAAAAAACCGACCGTTCCAAACGCGGTGACGTAAAACACTCCGAAGAGGCGGGAAAAATGAAGTTCAATGCTTCTGAGCATGCGTCGACTTGATTCTGAGCATGCGTGGGTTTTTTATCCGATGGAGTTCCCCACAGACGATAGTAATTTGCTATCGGTTTTTTAACCATCGGATAAATTTAAAACATGTTCTATTTTTAAACACCGATGAAAAAAAAAACGGATGGGGCCCATACACAATCGGTTTGCCCGATGAAAAAAGTCCATCGGACTGTTTTCATCGGTAAAACCTATCGTGTGTACACGGCTATACAGTATATCATGTTGTGGCCAAACCAAGTCAAATCCATAACACATCTAAAAGTTCGAAGGTTATCATTTTTAATGCAGTTATGCCCCTCTTATTCATTGCCAAAACTTGGAAATGTATATCTGTTAGCAAATTTTCCACATCTACTGTATCATTAGACTAGACTAAAATTTTATAATTAATAGACACTAAATGAATTCACACTAAAATAAAACTTAATTGCAGAAGCTCCATTTTTTTTCTACTTGCCAAACCAAATAGCGACCTGGCACAAACCGGCAGTCAGTAAAGTCGGAATTCTTAACCTGTGTATTTGTTCTGTATCAGTGACACATTCTGTAATGAATAAAAGACAAGGATGACTATCCAGACCATTAAAAAAAAACAAAAAAAAAACAAGACAGCAATGGCAGCTTCCATGTTTCTGCCCTGACAGGTTCTCATAAACGCAAAGCCAAATAGCTTACCTTTCTTGGCCTTCCAAAACATCTACGTTTTTTGTTCAATATTTTGGCAGTTAGTGCTTTACATCTGTGTGCACTTGAGCCTTTAAGTGTCTGCAGCTTTTTCATAGCAACAAATGTATCACAAATCTTGAGAACACTGAGCAAAAGCACTTCAATCAATACCTATAGAGCACCACTGAAAATTCACTGGCAGAAATAAAAAAGAAAAGGAATAAAAAAAATAAAATAAAATAAAAACTATGATAAAGTAATAGTTAGGAATTAAATGTTCTATTTAACTGCCACTTGTCCAAGGGGAGCATGAGCTTGTATAGGGTGCAAGGGCTGCTTTATGAAAACATGGATCAGAAATTAGAGGTAATACTGAAAACAATAAAGAAACAGATGGAGAGAAAGGAAGTATCTTAGCAGATGTACATATGTAGAACATATCTTCAGTTTTTTTCATTCCCCCTGGACTACCTAACTTGGAGTGTTTCTTAATCCTCCTTTTTAGCAAACTTGGAGGATAAAGAATAAAATACCCACAGAGTTGTTCTGACAATTTCTGAATTGTTTATCTTGTTTACTTCTATTGCAAGCCCCTTTCCTCCAAAGGTATTATGCCGCGTACACACGACCGTTTTTCATGATGAGAAAAATGCCACTTTTTTATTTGGTCATTAAAAACGATCATGTGTGGGTTCCCGAGCATTTTTCACGACGTGAAAAATGGCCATTAAAAATTGGAACATGCTCTAATTTTTTTCGTCGTTTTTCACGTCGTCGTTTTTCTCATCATGAAAAACGTCCGTGTGTAGGCTTTAACGACGTGAAAAAAACACGCATGCTCAGAAGCAAGTGATGAGACGGGAGCGCTTGTTCTGGTAAAACTAGCGTTCGTAATGGAGATAGCACATTCGTCACGCTGTAACGGACTGAAGAGCACGAGGCTGAAAAGCGCGAATCGTCTCTCACCAAACTTTACTAAGACGAGGATCAGCAAAAGCAGCCCAAAGGGTGGCGCCATCCTAATGGAACTTCCACTTTATAGTGCCGTCGTACATTTCGTACGTCACCGCGCTTTGCTCGAGCGTTTTTTTTTCATGATCGTGTGTAGGCAAGGCAGGCTTGAGAAGAATCACGTTGAGAAAAACGTCGTTTTTTTCAATGACATTAAAAACGGTTGTGTGTACGCGGCATAAGAGAGCGTTGGCATGAATAAAATGCCCCATTATATTGTGCGTTGCTGGCAGGATCACCAGGTAAAAAAGCCTGAACAAAAGAAAACAAATTCAGTGTTAGCTGCAATGTATTATAGTTTTCGTCTTGGGTTTAGATACAATTTAAAGTGATTGTAAAGTCTCTTTTTTTTTATTTTTTATAAAAATAACAAACATGTTTTACTTACCTGCTCTGTGTAGTGTATTTGCACAGAGCAGCCCAGATCCTCCTCTTCTCGGGTCCCTCTTCTGTGCTCCTGGCCCCTCCCTCCTGTCGGGTCCCCCCACAACAAGCAGCTTGCTATGGGGGCACCCGAGCAGAGTCACAGCTCCCTGTGTCCATTCAGACACGGAGCTGCGGCCCGGCCCTGCCCCCTCTCTCTCCTGATTGGCTGAGTGACTTTGTTTGAGAGCAGCGAGAGCCAATGGTACCGCTGCTGTGTCTCAGCCAATCAGGAGGGAGAGTCTTGGATGGCCGAGACACTCGTGGACATCGCTGGATAGAGATGGGGCTCAGGTAAGTATTGGGGGGCTGAGGGCGGCTGCTGCACACAACAGGCTTTTTATCTTAATGCATAGAATGCATTAAGATAAAAAAAACTTTTGACTTTACAACTCCTTTAATATAATTTTGTTGGTTGTTTGGGGATTTTTAATGCAGCCAGGTATAGCAATGCTTGATCAGTTGCTTTCAGTAATCCCTAGCTACTGTAACTATAAACATTTTACTATGGTAATTTACTTTTAGTATATAATGCTCACTTGCGCAATATTAGCATCAATTGTAAAAAATATAGTCCTGATATATGTGGACATTTAGTAAACAATTGCCATTGGCTGTGCTTTCAAGTCCTAGCACCATCTCAAAATAACATACTGTATTTATCGGCGTATAACACGCACAGGCGTATAACACGCACCCTAACTTTAAGAGGGAAGTTTCAGGAAAAAAACGTTCCACAGCCCCCTGCGTATAACACGCAGGCACAGTTTACTCTCTATTTTCAGGGTAAAAAAGTGAGTGTTATACGCCAATAAATACAGTATTTGTCCATACAGGGATAAGTTAAGAACTGCAGCGTGTTATTCCCACAGCAACACTAGTATTGGTCATTCCCAGTTATTTATGAAGTATTCCAGGTCTGTGCAAAATGATATGGAATTTTCTAAAGGTGCCAAAGGCATTCAACATTAGATTTTTAAAAGGTTCGGGAATCCATTGTAATTTCAAACAGAAATAAGAGTTCCCTAGGAATTACATTACTATGTTTTTAAATGTTATGTAGCTAAACTTTTTATTAGCTTTCTTTATGGTCAACTCTTCATAGTTTTTTTATTATGAAATCCGTAGAGAATGTTCACATGGAAAAATGAAAGTTCACTGAGCTTAGTAAAGATTAAGCTTGTAGGAGAAGTTTTCCTTCTCTTCTGACTGTCCTATGAGGCTGCATGGCCCCTGGACCTCTGTCTGGACAGTGCTGATTGGCCCTGTGCTGATTACATGCACCCTTCCACAAAAAAAAAACAACTCTTTAGCAATACACACCAAACTGAGCATGTGCAGAGCGCCCCCTAGTGCTCTGTGCTATCAGTAGATTGATTGGGGACAGTAAAAAAAGGGGAGGATCAGAAAAGACAGCCTTTTTACACAATGTGGGGGATTAACCCCTTAGGGTTCCACAGTGAGTATAACCAGCACGCTTTACTGCATATACAGACTGATTTTTACTGTTGTGGGTTTAGTAGCACGTTAAGCATGTATAGGGGGATTAAAACAACCAATGGGATTCTATTTTGCACATGATCGGATGGTTTCAGTGACCGAAGCCTCTTTTTAACTTAAGTGAACACTCATTTCTCTAAGTGAACAATCTCTATATTTATCCAGATAAGTAACATAAAATGCTAATGAACAAAATAAAAAGTAACATAAGAAAAATAGCAGCAAAGAAATATATAGAAAGACAACCAAAGGGCAATAAAACAAAAAAAAAAGTGACATGCTTGTGCTGAAATATAAAACATGGGGTCCAGACACATGCATCTAGAAGTTTACCAGTAATCTCTCCTTGAGAGCAACCTTACAAACAATCCCCATCAATTTTACTTGTTTAGGACCCCACTTCAGTCTGCAGGAATTTTGCCCTCGTGCTGGGGCATAAGAGGGAACTCAATATGTGCAACAATATTTTCACATCATTAGTGCAATAAACAAAGATTTTTTTTTTTCTTGTATCCCTAAATCAACAAATAAAGTGCTTAAAACAGTTCACAGTCTGTTATTCTAATGCAAATCAAAATTCCTCCAAATCAAATGTGTCAAACTTTAACCATGTGTCTACCAAGGTACATTCATAAACGGTATGGTAGACAAGAGGTTAAAGCAAAGCTCATGGCTGCAGCCATGAGCTTGGTAACAACCTTAACACGTGGTGAAGGGCTACATAAAGGTAATCGCTTTTATGAGGCTCTGAAAATGGGTCTTCCCACCACTACCAGGGGCACCCATGGTGGTTCCCAGGTTTTTTTGTTCCTATGGGGAGCCCGGGACTGTGAGACAATGATCATACAGCTAGTGCAGGAGGTGATCAATCTGTGACTAATGACCCCAGAAGCAACTGGTATTCCGTCACTTCCAAGGTCAAAGCTGCCTATCCTAGGCTAGTCTCCATAAAAATCACCTGTCACTTGCCCAATGCTATCACATCCCTTGTGATCACAATAAATTGAAAGCAATAATTCTAGAGCCAACCTGTAAAAGCTTTTAAAATGTCCCCTGCAGAGAGTTTTGGATACCATCGTTTTTTTTTTGCAATTTAGGGCATGACTTGTTTAGTAACTTTTTACTAAACAAAATGGCACCTTTTATACCTTATCAAAAAGTGGGAATAATATTGTATTTGTTTGCACTAAAATTCATTTTAGTGACTTTCTTCCTTAAAATATGCTCTTGATAAATTGCTGCGCAGACATTTTACAACATTCAAAAAAGCAAATACCATCATTGTATTCACCAGGGTCTTTGCTTTCAGAGAATATTGACTTTTTGGGTAGTTAAAATAATTTCTAGTAAAAAAAAAAAAAAGGAAAATTTTAAAAAGTGTACAAAATATGTAAACATTGCCCCAGTAGGCCTTGGTTGGTAATCAGTGCTTCCACTCTACCCTCTATACAAAGATGCTCACTTTCTCTAAGGCCCCTTTCACACTGTGGCGGTTTGCAGGTGCTATTGTGCTAAAAATAGCGCCTGCAAACCGAGCCTAAACAGCGGCTGCTGTTTCTCCAATGTGAAAGCCCAGAGGGCTTTCACACTGGAGCGGCGCGCTAACAGGACGTGAAAAAAAGTCCTGCTAGCCGCATCTTTAGAGCGGTGAGAGGAGCGATGTGTTTACCGCTCTCCCACCGCTCCTTCCCATTGAAATGAATGGGACACCGCAGTAATACCGCCCGCAAACCGCAGCTGTAGCCACGGTTTGAGGGTGGTATTAACCCTTTTCCGGCTGCTAGCGGGGGTTAAAACTGCACCGCTAGCGGCCGAATACCTCAGCAATCCCGACGGTATAGCGCCGCTACAAATAGCGGCGCTATACCGCCACCACACCCACCGCCCCAGTGTGAAACCAGCCTTTAAATTGATATTTTATTCAAAAACTGGTTAAACAAGCATTTTCCGCTATTGGAAACAATGCTCAGTACCAACATTTCCCCCATAAGAAAAGCTCAAAAGAAAACATGTCAAACAGCATAGTGCTTCTCTGGTTAATTTAAAGGAAGAATTTACTTTATTTAAAGTGATACTAAAGTCTTGTTTTTTTTTTCATTTAAAAATAATAAACATGTTATACTTACCTGCTCTGTGCAGTTGGTTTTGCACAGAGCAGCCCAGATCCTCCTCTTCTCGGGTCCCTCTTTGGCGCTTCTGGCCCCTCCCCCCTGCCGATTGCCCCCACAGCTGTCTCAGCCAATTAGGAGGGAGAGTTCCGGCTAGCTGAGTGTCTCCTGCAAAATCGCTGGGTTGGAGGAGGCTCAGGTAAGTACTAGGGGGGCTGGGTGTAGGCTGCTGTACACTTAAGGTTTTTTATCTTAATGCATAGAATGCATTAAGATAAAAAAAAAACTTCTGCCATTAAAACCAATTTAAAGGATGAAATAAAACCACTCACAATTTTCTGTGCACTCCACATGTGCACAGTAAGCAAGACTCAAGCCTAGTACATTCGGCCCATGTGTACTAGGGTCAGATCCACAGAAGCAGGCCGAAGAGGCTGGCTTTTAAGCCAATGGAGTGTTCTGGCAGGGGGGCCTCCCCCTGTCAGAACACACTAGCACAACAGGGGAGATTGCTGTACTAATGTTGGATAGTTAGTACAGTGGCTCCCCCAGATGTCAGTTTTTTTTTTTCGTTCAGCCCTGCAGGGTTGAACAAAATAAAACTACTAGTGTGTAAGGGGCTTTAGGGCCGTTTCACACCTAACACAGTGAGATGCACTTGGCTGCAGTTGGATGCCTTTTGGACTGCACTCCAACTACATAGACAGTCCATAATCAAGGTAATCCTAGGGGCAAAGTTTACATTATTGCAGTGCAGTGCAGTGAAAAAAGGTAGAGCATGCTACATTTTTCCGCACCACAAAAAAAATGCATGCAAACACACTGCAATGCATTACAGTGCACATAGAAGTGACCTCACAGGACAAATGCAGATAGAAAAACACATGTCAACTGCGTGTAAATACGCAGCAACTGCATGAAAAACGCACATCAACTGCATGTAAAACGCACATCAAATGCATGTATACGCACAAGGAAAAAACACGCAGAAGATGTGCAGTTTCCAGTGGGTCCTTTGCACAATCCATTGGGCTCAGGAACACTGTTGGCTCCTCCTCATTTCAAACTCATCTCTCATCAAACTCATCTCTACCCGTTACATCGCTAGACTTCATCAAGGGCATCCACATGCCTATAGAATGATGTGCTAAGGGGTCTTTTTTTTTTCTTTAAAGTGGACAGTTTAGCCACTTCAGCCCTGGAAGATTTGGCTGCCCAATGACCGGACCATTTTTTGCGATACGGCACTACGCCGATTTAACTGACAATTGCACGTGTGACGCTATACCCAAACAAAATTTACGTCCTTTTTTTCCCACTAATAGAGCTTTCTTTTGGTGGTATTTTATCACCTCTGCGGTTATTTTTTGCGCTATAAACAAAAAAAGAGCGACAATTTTGACAAAAACCCAATATCTTTTACTTTTTGCTATAGTAAATATCCCATTTTTTTTTTAATAATTTTTTTCCTCAGTTTAGGCCGATATGTACTCTTCTATGTATTTTTGGTAAAAATCGCAATAAGCATATATTAATTGGTTTGCGCAAAAGTTATAGCGTCTACAAACTATGGGAAAGACTTATGGCATTTAAATGGCGTTTTTATTTTATTTTTTGCTAGTAATGGCGGTGATCTGTGATTTTTTGCGGTATTGCGACATCGCGGCAGACAGGTCGGACACTTTTGGCACATTTTTGAGACCATTCACATTTACAGAGCGATCAGTGCTATAAATATGCACTGATTACTATGTAAATGTCACTGGCAGGGAAGGGGTTAACACTAGGGGGCGATCAAGGGGTTAACTGTGTTCCATATTGTGTGTTCTAACTGTGGGGGGAAGGGGACTCACTATAGGAGATGACAGATCGTGGTTTCTACTTTGTAAAAACACAGGATCTGTCTTGTCTCCTCAGATAGCACGGGGATTTGTGTGTTTACACACACAAACCCCGTGCTGCCGCTCGTGCACGCGATTGCGCATGGCCGGCGGTGATGGCACCCTCTGGTGGCTCTCCTGGGCGAAGCCGTATATGTACGGGATTTCACCCAGGAGAGCCACTCTGCCACAGAATATCTGCGTAAGCCGGTCAGGAACCGGTTCCTGCCATGTCACAATATACAGCAACACTATCATAAAAAAAAGTTAACTTTTTACAAAAAGTCAAGTGACTTTGTCTCAGCAAGCAATAGGCAGCACTTCCTCAGTCTTTTCTTACCCAGTGACCAGATTGTACTATTTTAACGTAAGGTGACTTTATATGACATTTTTGTACAAAGCCAGGAACTGCACAGGCAATATGATTTACATGTCAGTACGCATCTCAGTCCAGAAAGTAAAAGGTGACCTTAATAAAATTCCTGGACAAAGATGGTGCCAACCTACTGGGCAGTAAAGCTGTGATTTCTGTGAGTATATTGATACCCACAAGTGTTACACTAATACAGTGATGGCGAACCTTGGCACCCCAGATGTTTTGAAACTACATTTCCCATGATGCTCCACTACACTGCAGAATGCATGATCATCATGGGAAATGTAGTTCCAAAACATCTGGGGTGCCAAGGTTCGCCATCACTGCACTAATACAACATTGCATACATGCATACACTAAACATGTAATAAAGCAAATGATTTACTAAAGGAGTTGAGAATCTTCACATGAAAGATTGTGTGAATATTCTCTTCAATCATCCAGTCATTTGCAGAAAAAATAAATAAGCAGGAATTTGCTTTTTAACCTCCTTGGCGGTAATCCAGAGTGGGGCTCGGGGTGAATTTTCATTACCAAATACGGTAACCCCGAACCACACTCGGGATTGCATCGCGGTATCCTGGGAAAGTTAATTACCTTGTCCGCCATCCTCCCACTGTGTCTGCGGGCTGTGTCCTCCGCCCGATGTACTGTGTGCTGGGCTCCGTTCCCTGCAAATGTCGCGATGCATGGGGGCGGAGCCTGGCACCAAATTCAAAAAGTGCAAAAGACAAAACACATACAGTACACTGTAATCTTAAAGATTACATTACTTTTTGAAATCATTTCACTTCACTTTTGTCCCTAGTGCTTTGAATCCAGTGCCCTACATGCAGTTTTATATTATAAATAATGTTCTTTCTGCCTGGAAACTTGAGATTCTCCATAGCAACCAAAAATCATCCCTTTACATCAAAAGTGGTTTTAGACCAGCTAGAAAACAGCGATAATAAATTAGAATCACTTGCAGAATTGAGCGATAGCGATTTGTGGGGAAATTCGTCATCAAACACTGAAAGTAATGACAGCGACAATTCTGCAACTGAGCAAATTTCTGTGTTTTTGATTTGATTACATTATTGAATACATTTTATTATTATTATATTATTTGTTATAATTATTTATAGTTATTTATTATATTATAATTTATGATTTTGTGTTTCAAACTTTATAATACCCGGGATGTCTACTAGACTCTGGTTTGGACAGATTTAAGTGTGTTATTCCTAAGAATTACAGGCCTTCAATATAAAACGTCAAATTTCCATGCGAAACAATGTGCCGCTTTGAGACGCAAAAATCTGACATAATCGTACCGCCAGGAAGGTTAAATGATTGGAAATTGAATTGAAAATTCACACAATTTTTTGTGTCAAGATTCATAACTCCTTTAGTAGATCAGCCACAATATATCTGATGCTAGATCCACTCTAAATATGGTGAAAACTTTACTTTTAGTTTCTCTTTACTTATCTATATTTTGTATAATATTTGTAGAAAATCTGAAATAAATATATAAACTTTTGCGTAAATTGCTGCATAGGATTCCTCTATCAAAATCCTACTTGTGCCCAGGCATTTCCTCTCTATTGAACAATTATTCACTCCCCGAGTCCATTAATTACTGCCAGAGTTATGGCTTTGATGAAATGTATGCTAGCTAAAATTCTTCAAGTTATAAAAATGTGCATCAACCATGTTCATGCTCATTTTTACACACAGCGGCTCTCCTACAGCAGAAATAATCTGGAGAAGTGGTGATATAATTGCCTTTTGAGGCTTGATCCAGAAATTGCAGACGGGCTGTCTTTGTGCAAACTGCACCTTTTCATTCTGTCAACAAAGTGTGTAAAAGGTGCCGAATATCCCTGTCAAAAATGTGCTAACAATATAATCCATAAAATATAGAAATACATTTTACGTATTGTTTTCGTTTTTTAAGCATCTAGGTGGAAACGTCCAGAGATCTCTATTTCCTCTGGGAAAACAATTAAAACTGTATGAATTGACTCCCCTCTAGAGTGAAAACTTTAGAACTACAGGCCAAATTTTGGTGAGAACAGTGTCATGTAGTAAGTAAGGGCACTGCTTCACCAAACCATATTAATGCTAAAATAAATTTTCAAAAAAATGAGCCACTGCATAACTGTATATATAACGCGTTATATAAAAAAAAAAAGTTTATTTTTTTTGCAGGATTTAAATACTGTATTTATTGGCGTATAACACTCACTTTTTTACTCTGAAAATAGATGGTAAACTGTGACTGCGTGTTATACACAGGGGGCTATGGAAAGTTTTTTTCCTGAAACTTCCCTCTTATGCCGTGTACACACGATCGGTTTTACCGATGAAAACAGTCAAATAGACTTTTCTCATCGGACAAACCGATCATGTATGGGCCCCATCGGTCTTTTTTCCATCGGTGAGAAAAAATAGAACATGTTTTAAATGTATCCGATGGGAAAAAAACGATAGCAAATTCCGATCGTCTGTGTGGAACTCCATCAGACAAAAAACCCACGCATGCTCAGAATCAAGTCGACGCATGCTCAGAAGCATTGAACTTCATTTTTCTCGGCTTGTCGGAGTGTTTTACGTAACAGCGTTTGGGATGGTCGGATTTTGGACTGATGGTGTGTAGGCAAGACTGATGGAAGTCAGCTTCATTGGATTTCCGATGGAAAAATCCATTGGATTAGAATCCATAGGAAATCCGATCGTGTGTACAGGGCTTTAAAGTTAGGGTGCGTGTTATACGCCGATAAATACGGTAAATATATACTATCTATTGGATGCCAAACAGCATAGCTATCTATACACTGGGCAGTATTTATAGTTCACGCAAATACAAATATTGCATACGTTTTATGCTACGAAATGAATATTTAACTTTAAAAATGATTCAATATTGATATTTGATCAATTGTTTTAACCACAACACAAATGTCTTCTGAATAAATGCCATACCGAATCTCATTGTTAACACCAGTCAGCAGCTAGGCTAAGTTTCAAAAGTGATATTGTGTATATTGCTGTAAAAAAAATAATAAAAAAATTATCGCAATTTCTAGGATTATGTATGAAAAATGGAACAAATGTTGGGTTCTTGTCTATACCAGTCAGATGCCTGCACCAGTTGGATTGTAAAGAAAGTAGTTTGTTTTTAATAAGAAATTGTAGCTTATGTTTTTTGAGGTTTAGAAATCCCCCTTATTCATTTGGCATTTTCAAACTCCTGAAAAAAAAAAAATGGTCTTTCATTTCACAATGAAATCTACTTTACTTTAGAAGGACTTTCTAATTAATCCTTCAAATGCTCCAAGTTTTCCTCTATTTAAGAGTTTAGCCAAGGTCCCTATCGTTTGAGAAATCCTATCTCTACTGACCCCTTTATTATGCTTCCTAACGAGTGCAATATCGAGCTAATAAATAACTTTCAATTCCAGCACCACCTCCTACCTGATAAAAGCGTCCTACACATGGCTCCAAAATGTTGCTGCATAAATGTTATCAATAAATTGCTTCAGACAAGCATCTGGGTGTGCTGGTGACAATGTTTCTTTCTGGATAATCCTAGCAAGGCACCATCCATCAATGTCACTGCAGCACCCCTTCAATTGATGGTCATAGGAGCTGTTTGAAGTACACCTGACTCTTTACCTTTGAAGTATGAAGTGAAAGGAACACATAAATCCCCCAAGAGATGCAGCAGTGTGAAAAAGGCTAGAATTGAAGGAAGGCCAGCAAACAAACCTGAAAGCAATCAAGTGAGATAGGAAAACATACAGTAGACACTTCTGTATCGCAGACAGTGGATAGCGAAAATGCTCACTCATTTCCGAGACCTTTTTTCTGATAGACGCAAGTTCAGAAATAAAACAAAAGCTTCCTCAACCTGCAAGTCACAATTTAAAAATGGTTGATGTATATCATATATAGTTACCTAGTTAGGTTGAAATAGGATACGAGTCCATCCAGTTCAGCCGATATAAACTGTAATAAGCATAATGAACAAATAAACGCGTCGGGATCCTACGGGGTAAATGACCGTGCTATATCAAGATGCAACTCAACTTAACTCAAATAGAAAACATTCATATACATAATCCTAAACCCTGGTTGACGCAGAGGTAGGCAAAAAAAATAAAAAATCTTCCTGGCCCCCGAAAGTCAATCAGATAATCCCTTAATCAACAGTCTCTGATGGTAAATAAATGTTAGTGTCCAGTTATATTTTGCGCATTTAAGAATGCATCTACCTCTTTTTTTTATTATTCACTGAGCTGTCCAGAACTGATTTTTGAGAGTGTCTATTCCATATTTTCACAGCTCTTAGTGTGAAGAAGCCTTTCTATAAGTGGAGGTTAAATCTCTTTTCCTTCAGACATAAGGAGTGCCCTCTTGTCTTCTGTAGTGACCTTATTCTGGCCATACATGGAGCAAATTTCTTTCTTGCAACCACGCAGGAAAGAAATTCACTCGATGCCCAGCTATTGTCTTCTCCCTGTGGGGTCATGGGCAGGCAGGGGAAGCCATCCCCACTGGGAGAAGACAGTGATTATTGCTAGCGGCTATAGCGGCCACTAGCGGTAATTGCAAGAGAATCTGGCAGGCTGCCCAAGTTGATCGATCGATCAACTTGGTACATTCAGTCTGCCCATTAACGCTTCAAATCTCAGCCAGGTTCCCGCTGAACCGGGCAAGATTCGAACCGTGTATGCCTAGCCTTATAGTAAGTAACTCTACACCAAGATCACTATATGGACCACTTATGTATTAAAACATATGAAAACGCACACACACATGCATACCCATATCCATCTAACAGCTAAATCTACTCAGCTTTACTGTGAATGTCATACTGTGCCTAAACAATTATGCAGCCCCAAGGTTGTAGATGGCCTTCAAATGAGACAACTGCCCTTTAGTGAATATCAAACTTTTTTTTAACCACTTAAGGACCGCCGCACGCCGATGTACGTCGGCAGAATGGCACGGCTGGGCACAAGGGTGTACAGGTACGTCCCCTTTAGGATCCCAGCCGTGGGTCGCGAGCGTGCCGGTCCTCTTCTCCGTGACTGTCCCGTGACCGTCCCCGTGGGAACAGTGGACCCGATCGCCGCCATTGTCCCACGATCGGGTCGTAGAGAGGAAGAACAGGGAGAGGTAAGAGTAAACAAACCTCTCCCCGTGCTTCCTAGTGAGCCTGTCACTGATCGTCTGTTCCCTGTCATAGGGAACGATGATCAGTGATGTCACACGCTAAGCCACGCCCCCCCACAGTAAGAAACACACATCAGGGCACACTTAACCCCTACAGGGCCCCCTCCTGGTTAACCCCTTCACTGCCAGTGTAATTTTTACAGTAACCAGTGCATTTTTAAAGCACTGTTCGCTGTAAAAATTACAATGGTCCCAAAATAGTGTCAAAAGTGTCCGATGTGTCCGCCATAATGTCGCAGTCACGATAAAAATTGCTGATCGCCGCCATTACTAGAAGAAAAAAAAAATATTAATAAAAATGCAATAAAACTATCCCCTATTTGGTAGACGCTATACATTTTGCGCAAACCAATCAATAAACGCTTATTGCGTTTTTTTTTTACCAAAAATATGTAGAAAAATACGTATCGGCCTATACTGAGGACATTTTTTTTTTATATATATATTTTTGGGGGATATTTATTATAGCAAAAAGTAAAAAATATTGCATTTTTTTCAAAATTGTCACTCTACTTTTGTTTATAGCGCAAAAAATTTAAGTCGCAGAGGTGATCAAATGCCACCAAAAGAAAGCTCTATTTGTGGGGAAAAAAGGACGCCAATTTTGTTTGGGAGCTACGTCGCACGACCGCGCAATTGTCAGTTAAAGCGACGCAGTGCCGAATCACTAAAAGTGGCCAGGTCTTTAAGCTGCATAATGGTCCGGTCCTTAAGTGGTTAATAAGAATTAGATAGGGGGTTTCAAATCATCTGTGTAGCCTCTCTTCATAAAAAAGCCCCTTCTACCTCTGAACAAACAAAAGTCTTATGCCCCGTACAAATGACCGGTTTTCCCGCCGTAAAAAAAACAATGGTTTTCCCGACGGAATTCCTCTCAAGCCTGCCTTGCATACACACGGTCACACAAAAGTCCGGTGAACTTTTGATTGGCAAGAATGCGGTGACGTAAAAGACTAAGACGAGCCGACAAAATTAAGTTCTATGCTTCCGAACGTACGTCGAATTGATTCCGAGAATGCACGTTTTTTCCCCCGCCGAAAAAGCATACAGACGAACGGTTTTCCCGCTACGATTTTTTTACTAACGGAAAAAAAGAGATCCTGCTCTTTTTTTTTTTCCCGGCAGTTTTCCTGTGGGAAAAAGCCTGATGGAGCATACACACGGTCAGGATTCCGAAAGCTCTCATCGCAGTTTTTCCAACGGGAAAACCGGTCGTGTGTACGGGGCATTAGTTAAATAGGCAGAGACAGTAGATAGCAGAGGGACTATAAATCAATATATACATTTATCATGCTGAGAAGAGAGAGCAGATGTCTCTTATATAAAGTCAATATAAAAGTTTGTGTTTCTATTTAATTCAATGCAGCTATTAAACTGATCAGCAACGATAGCACTGAGAAGACACACCATATATTTGGCTTTATGTGGAATATTTTTTTTCCTAAAGGTTTAATCTGTAAATGAAGTAAAACATTATTACTACTGGCATCTTCCTTCAACCCAGTCCATTAACATCAAAGTAATGAGAGACACAATGTTCTAGGCACAAACTTCACATCTGCCAGCTATTTTAGTGTTTAGTTTTACATGTGTCACTTTCTTTCTTTTCAGTCCCAATTGGGGAAAAAAAGCAGTAAGTTCACAAAGAAAGCATTTTCTGTGTTCCGAAGTAAAGAGTTTCAAGCCTTTTTTCTTGTTTACTGAGCTGATCATGGTCAACACCAGGTGGCATATCATAGCAATACATGCAAGCTGAACAAGCTGCTTAACCAAATCTTTTCATACAAGTCAGTTTAAACAAAACTATAAGCTAAACATATGTTTAAGGTTGTCACCAAAATTTCACCCAAGTAATTAATGTTATCCAGGGCTTTCCAGCTCCTATTGGCTACATACAGGCTAAGATTTTAGGCCTGTCTTTCAGTGCTCACATTTCATTGAAGGGTTCAATACACACATGCATTGAATGATCTTTGTGGCTTAGATGGCTGTGAACATATTTTCTTCTGCACGTTTATGATGTAAGATTGCTGCTTTTCCTTTCAAATGTATCTGTAATGTTTTACACTGACCTAATCATCTAAACGACTCAAACCCCAGTCTGCTGTTTACTTATCTGAGCGTGACAATCGCGGCCTACTGTGATGTTTACATCCTTTGGCTAAGGCCTCGTTCACTCCCTACTCTACTGGAAATTATTCGGCACTTTAGGCACTTTTCTGGCTTCCAGGTAAACTGTTGTTTATGCTAGACCAATCCACCCCACTTACACTACCACCCGCATGTCCATTACAGATTGTACATACCTTTCACTACCTAGGTATTGAGATACAGCAGCCTATCTCCTCATACATCAAAACTAATTTAGATCCACTCATTAATAGAATGAGGAATACGCTTAAGACCTGGGCCAATCTTCCCCTGACACTTTTGGAGCAAAAGACACATTACAACTACCTATTTTGGAAGGGGGATTGGCCTTTGCCTTTAAACTTATTATGTGGCCTCACAGCTGGCCTGTGCACATTGGTGGTTCTAACCCAAGGATAACAATGCAGCAACAGCATTGGAGGCAGCCATCCTCACTTCACAATGAATCTCTCCAAAATCGAATACATTGTCTCTCCACTAGGGGAAGGGAGGGTACGAAAGTTCTCTCTATGACCCTACTGATATTCAAACTTGAAAAGCTACTGCCGTCCAGTACATATATTACATATTCCCCTAATGCCCCCTTATGGGGTAACCCAGGTCTACCAGAATTCTTCCGCAGAACAGATGGTGGGTTCTGATTGATTTCCCACCTATTTATAGTGCACATTTTTTCATCCTTTGCTGATTTTCGCAGGGACTATGGCCTTCCTCCTACGGCCTATTTCCAATATCTGCAGATACACCATACCGCCACGACACAGTTTGGCCTTTGAAACATAGATATCCAACCCTCCCCACTCGAACACTTATTGACTGACCTGTCTCACACTAAACCTGTATCCACGTACTACAAAATTCTCCTTCATACTATGACAACTAGGATTAGCACCACAAAAAATAAATGTCACTCTGACATACCAGAGCTGACGGAGGATATTTGGCAAGAAGTGCTTCCCCTCCAGGTATCGTCTGTTATCTCTTCCAGTGATAAAGTAATTCAAACCAACTTATTATACAGGTCCTAATTTACCCCTTGTTTACTCCAAAAGCCTCGTACACACGACCAAGTTTCTCGTCAAAAAACGTCAAGAAACTTGATGGCAGAGCTTTTTTGCCGAGTAAATCGGTCGTGTGTACGCGGCTATCAGGTTTCTCGTCAAGAAAACCGACAAGAATCTCGACGAGAAAAATAGAGAACCTGCTCTCTATTTTCTCGTCAGGATTCTCCATTTTCTCGTCGAGATTCTTGTCAGCATGTTTCTCGACGAGAAAAGTGTGTGTGTGTACACTTACCTGTCGCCGTGGAAACTCGCGCATGCTCGAAATGACTTTGACGCATGCGCGGTAGCTTCCTAGGCATAGGTAGGGTGTAGCAAGATGGCGGCGACGGCATCGAATGTGACGAGCGCACGCTCGTCGTAGTCGATTATGTCACCACGTTCGCTCCATTCAAAGAACCGCTGGTTCTTTGAATCGAGCGTGTGTACACTCGGCCGGGACAAGTTTCTTGTCCAAGAATCTCATCAAGAAAAACGACAAGTTTTTTCCTGACAAGATTCTCGGCCGTGTGTACGAGGCTAAAGACTAAAGAGACTACCCTCCGCAACATGTTCCCCATGTGGCACGGCTGATGGTACATTTTTCCACTTAATGTGGGAGTGCCCGCCGGTTAGAAAATTCTGGTCAGGGGTCACAGCCTTTATCAGCTTCCTCACTCAGTTGCCTAACATTTGTAATCCCCTGAGATGCCTGCTAGGATATATAGACGATGAGGATATATCTAAGAATGTACAAACCTTTCTAAGAATTATCCTGTTTTATGCAAAGAAAACAATAACTATGCATTGGAAATCCCAATCCTCACCTACTATAGCCTTCTGGCTCACTATAGTCAATCAAGCTATACCTTTATACAAATTGACGTATGAGGCCAGAGGATGCCCAAAAAAGTTTCATAAGTTCTGGAATCCATGGGTTAGTTCAGATTGCACTATACCACCTGCTCCTTAAATTCTCTGAAAATGTTAGTTGCCTTCTAATTGTCATACTGGAATTTAGCAGGTAACAATGAAACTCCTCTACTAATCTGTACTCACTGTAAGCACTGTTTGCTCCTTATACCTTTAAAAAAATAAAATAAAAAGGTCTCATTTACACAAAGCATATTAAAGTGTACACCCATGGAGGGCGGTGGTTACCTGCACAGGGACAGTGTGTGTTTGGGGTCATGCACCTACACCTGCACGGATGTCAGATTGGAAGCAGCAACCACTGTGTCCCAATTGACATCAATAGGACTGCATGCATGGGAATGCACAGAACACCTGTGAATCTCCATATGGGTAAACATGGCCATTCATGGGTGTACGCTTTAGTAAGCCATGTGTAAACAATGCCTAAATCCTCCACACTGGGTGCAATTAGCCTCATAGCTTTCTGTGGGCTGTTTTGTGAGACTGGAGACACTTTTGAAACAGCCCCACAGAAGTCTATAAGGGCAAATGACACAGGTACAGCCCTCAAAATTTTAATTTTTTATTACATCTACTGGTGTCTAGTGGAATAGGTAATTGAAAAAATAATGATGATCTGGACAGTCGCACTCCAATCCAACGTGGCTTTATTCACAAAGTAAAATGAAAACAGGCACTACATGTCACAGCAACAGAAAAATGGGGACAGCTAACGCGTTTCACACTTAGAAGTGCTTAAGCAAGCTATGAGTATGCTGTCCAGATCATCATTATTTTTTCAATTGCCTAGCGCATTGCCAGCACCCTCGGTTCCTGGAAAGGTGAATTTTATTTTGGGTAAGCCTGTTTGGAGCGGCAATCCTTGTTTGTATATATAGTGGAATAGGTACATTTAATACATACATTTTTATTTATGGTAGGAAATCAGCATCAACTGTAGAGTGGTATCAGGAAGCTCAACAACACAAGCATTTTTTTGCTGAATTTTAAATAATGCAGGTTTTCCTTGCAATTTCGTTTTTTTCTTCAAAGGATACAAAGTTTCTTCAAAATGGAAACAAATGAAAAATACCTGCTTAGCAGAGCATTAGGTAAACGTAAATTTTGCCTATATGGCATTAGTCAAAAACAATAGATCGTTGTCTAAGTAACTTAGATTTAAATATTGTGTATCAAACACTGAGGATCAGCTCCAGTCCTTACCCATGCTCTGCCTGAAAGTTCCAGATGCCCATTTTTATTCAGGCATCTTTGGCTTCTCAACTAGATGCAATGACCTGAAATGGAGTTGCCAAGAAAATATGTGGTTTTCTTGGTCTGTCTCCAGAGCTTTTTTTCCAGTTTGCCTGTCTTCCCTTAAAGGGGTTGTAAAGTCAGAAGGTTGATTGGCTTAGACACAGCAGCGTGCTATTGGCTCCCGCTGCTGTCAATCAAGGTCAGTTAGCCAATCAGGAGCGAGAGGGGGCAGGGCCGAACCGCAGCTCCGTGCCTGAATAGTCACACGGAGCTGCAGCTCGGCTTGGGTGCCCCCATAGCAAGGTGCTTGCTGTGGGGGCACTCTACAGGAGGGAGGGACCATGAGCACAGGAGAGAGACCAGAGAAGAGGAGGATCTGGGCTGCTCTGTGCAAATCCACTACAACAGAGCAGGTAAATATAACACGTTTGTTTTTTTTATAGGAAAAAAAACTAGACTTTACAATCACTTTAAGCCTTTTATATGAAAAAAAAAAACACCACAGTCAGTGTGAAACATGCAGCCAATGCATGACTATCCCTTCCATCAGTTGAGGCATAATCTATATACACATACAGAATTTTTCAGTAACCACAAAATAAACTCATTAGTTCCCATTTGAAAAAGGTTATCCAAAAGGAACATTTATGTAGGGGCCCCTTTACACCCCAGTGTTGAGCGATGCAACACACGTTGCCATGCATTAAAGTTCTTTGCCTTAAACAGCCAATTAAAAATTACAGTATATACTCGAGTATAAGCCGACCTGAATATAAGCCGAGGCACCTAATTTTACCACAAAAAACTGGGAAAACTGATTGACTTGAATATAAGCCTAGGGTGTCCATCTGCATGCCCTACTGTGCCTCACTGTGTCCATGTGCATGCCTCACTGTGTCCATGCCTCACTGTGCCCATGCCTCACTGTGCTCATGCCTCACTGTGCCCAATCTCCCTACCTGATCTCCAGCGCTGTGTGACTAGACTGACGTTTAACAACTTAAAAACTTTGCACACTTGTAGATGAAGAGTGGGGCTACATGTGTGCCAAGTTTGGGGTCCAGGGGACCTAGGGCCGGCCGGTACCGGATCCCCAAAATCACCAGAGAAATTACAGTTTAACATGGGAGTCTATGGAAGAAGTGCCCGGATTTGAAAAATCGGTGCTCCCCGGCCGTAGGTCTCCTGGACAGCAAACTTTGCACACTTGTAGAGGAAGAGTGGGGCTACATGTGTGCCATGTTTGGGGTTCAGGGGACCTACAGCTGGCCGGGATCAGGCGCACAAATTTGAAGATGGACACAGACTCGAGTATAAGCTGACGGGGCCATTTTGAGCACAAAAAAAATGTGCTGAAAAACTCGGCTTATACTCGAGTATATACGGTAATGGGCGTAAATGCACCACAACACAAACGAAAATGGGGCAGGCTGCATATACCCACAGTGTAACACACAGGACGCTGTGCACTGTACTGCCTTTACAGTACACAGGCATTTTTAAGGTGTGTTGGGGTGAATGAATGATACAACAATGCAGCAATACTATCAACATACATTACTGTGCGTTGCGGCAATGGAATGAATTGGCCCTAATACATAGCAAACTATTTATATTCAGTTTTATAACCCTTGCTGGCCTGCGCCTTTAAGCTTTGACTTTATACTCACAATAAGCTTGGTTATGGCCAAGGGGATGTTTGCGCAGCTTTAGTAAATTTACATGTGCACAGTGCCCTGCCAATGATGAGCAAATGAATGCACATTACATTTACTTTTAATACAACTAAAAACCTTGCATGAGGTTGATGACCTGGCATGCAATCCTACAATATTAGCAAGAAAAGCCATTTGACGGAGACACAGGGGAAGATTGCAAGGTTTTATAGAGTATCTGTCATTAGATTTCACACTTTACATGAATCATTAAGCCAAAAGCAAGCATAAGAAATATCTCTCTCTTGCCATAAATAAAAAAATGACTGTTTCCCAGCGCTTGGCGTGGTCACATGGTCCCTAGCTACCAATCATTACTGCAGAAAATCAATTGTTTTTACAAAAAAAGGTTGAAAAACTGCCAAAGAATGTCAATTAACAGCTCAACAAGAATTTGTGTTACACATTAATACAAATTGATAACTATTTACATTAAGTTGGTTGGTTTCTAAAGTATTTAAAAAAAAAACATATTGAAACAGCTATAGTTCCTCTTTGCTCGACAGAAGTTAGTGAGTGCCATCTTGCAGATTTTCCAGACTAAAGCGATCAAATTTTCTGTCAGAAAAACCTTGGATGTTTTTTCCGGCGGAATTCCGCTCAAGCTTGGCTTGCATACACACGGCCACACAAAAGTTCTCTGAACTTTCGACCGTCAAGAATGCGGTGACGTGCAACACTACGAAGAGCCGAGAAAATAAAGTTCAATGCTTCCGAGCATGCGTCCAATTGTTTCCGAGCATGCGTCGGAATTTTGCGCGTCGAAATTGCTACAGACGATCGGAAAATTTGAGAATCAGCTCAATTTCACCAGCAAAAATCCGATGGAGTAATTTCCGACCAAAAGCTCACATCGGAATTTTGCTGGCGGAATTTTCGACCGTGTGTACATAACACATATTAGAGTGTTTTATAGCAAGCTTGGTATGTCTGCTAAGTCCATCCATTCATTAGTGACTTCCGATCCTTGCATACTGAGCCTTCTGACCCACATTTCTTTAACTAAATAACTATGCAAAACGTACAGTATGTACACTAAAGCCTCGTACACACGATCCTATGGATTCTAATCCGATGTTTTTTTCCATCGGAAATCCGATGAAGCTGACTTCCATCAGTCTTGCCTACACACCATCAGTCAAAAAACCGACCGTTCCAAACAAGGTGACGTAAAACACTCAGATGAGCCGAGAAAAATGAAGTTTAATGCTTCTGAGCATGTGTCGACTTGATTCTGAGCATGCGTGGGCTTTTTATACGATGGACTTGCCCATAGACGATCGGAATTTGCTATCGGTTTTTGATCCATCGGAAAAATTTAAAACATGTTCTATTTTTTAAAACCGATGGAAAAAGACTGATGGGTCCCATACACGATCGGTTTGTCCGATGAAAAAAGTCCATCGGACTGTTTTCATCGGTAAAACCGATCGTGTGTACAGGGTTTTAGTTCCAAAAAACTGGTATCAGTTTTCACAAGTTTTCACAAGTTCTAACACAACCCGTTTCATGTGGGAGATCTATTTTTTTCTGAAACATTTAAAAGAAAGGCAAACAACATAAAAAAATATATACCGTATATACTTGAGTATATGCCCCCCTCGGCTTATACTCGAGTCACCTTTTTGCGTCTAATCTCCCGGATTTTGGGGACCTGGTACCGGCCAGCCGTAGGTCCCCTGGACCCCACCCTTGGCACACCTGTAGCCTCACTCTTCCTCTACAAGTGTGCACAGTTTGTTGTCCGGGAGACCAAAGGCCGGGAAACACTGATTTTTCAAAGCCGGGCACCCCTTCCATAGACTCCCATGTTAAACAGTCATTTCTCCGGTGACTTTGGAGACCCGGTACTGGCTGGTTGTAGGTCCCCTGGCCCCTAAACCTGGCACACATGTAGCCCCATTTCTTCTCTATAAGTGTGCCAAGTCTTTTGTTTGGGGGAGCACCGATTTTTCAAAGCCATGCACCCCTTCCATAGACTCCCATGTTAAACGTCAGTCTAGTCATGGATACAGTGAGGCATGGGCACAGTGAGGCATGGGCACAGTGAGTCATGGGCACAGTGAGGCATGCAAATGGACACAGTGAGGCAAAGTGAGGCACAGTGAGGCATGCAGATGGACACCCTAGGCTTATACTCAAGTCAATAAGTCTTCCCATTTTTTCGTGGTAAAATTAGGTGCCTCGGCTTATATTCGGGTCGGCTTATACTCGAGTATATACGGTATATAAATTATGTTCCAGTTAAAGTGATACTAAACCCACAACAGTAAAATTAGTCTGTATGCAGTAAAGTATGCTTGTTATACTCACTGTGGAATCTATGGGGATAATCTTGCACATAGTATAAAAAAGCTGTTTGATCCTGCCTTCTCTGATCCTCCCCTTCTTCCACAGTCCTCAAATCCATCTCCTGACAGTACAGAGGCTTGGGGGCACTCTGCACATGCTCAGTTTGGTGTAAATTGCTAGAGCGTTTTTTTTTTTTTCCTTGGGAGGGAGCATTCAGGTTGGCCAATCAGCACTGTCCAGAGGGTAAGGGGCCCTGCAGAGGGTCAGACAGATTGTCAGTGGCCCTGCAGTCTCATAGGCCAGTCAGAGTAGAATGAAAACTCCTACTACAAGCTTTAACCAGACACCATACCTCTCAACTTTTGAACTTCTGAATGAGGGACACTTGAGGGAGGAAGCAACCTGCGGCGCATTACGTGCACTGCAGGAGAAGTGGATGTAGCCAAAATTAACAGTGGGAGGGAAATAATGGATGTGGTTAAAAAAAAAACAGGTTTCCTTGTACCTATAAAATATGTTTTGTTTGCTCACAGGTCACAGGGATACAGAGTCACAGGGATACATACAAACCCCAGCAAAATCTTAAAAAAAAGAATAAAAAGCTTCCATTACAAATGGTATTGCATGAACTATGGAAGTGTGCATTATAGAAAGTGTAGAAGGATTCAGGAGTACATTACGCACAGAGTTAAGGGTTGAGGAATGTGTTACGTGCAGAGTGCAGGGCTCAGGAATGCGTTGCGTGCAGAGTGCAGGGCTCAGGGATGCGCTATGTACAGAGTGCAGGGCTCAGGAGTGCGCTATGTACAGAGTGCAGGGCTCAGGAGTGCGCTATGTACAGAGTGCAGGGCTCAGGAGTGCGCTATGTACAGAGTGCAGGGCTCAGGAGTGCGCTATGTACAGAGTGCAGGGCTCAGGAGTGCGCTATGTACAGACTGCAGGGCTCAGGAGTGTGCTATGTACAGAGTCCAGGGCTCAGGAGTGCACTATGTACAGAGTGCAGGGCTCAGGAGTGCACTATGTAGAGTGAAGGGGTCAGGAGGGCACTACGTTCACAGTGGAGGGATCAAGAAGGCACTACGTACACAGTGGAGGGATCAGGAGGGCACTACGCACACAGTGGAGGGATCAGGAGGGCACTACATCCAAGAGCCCTTGTTACTAAAGTGTGGTAAACATAGGTTTAGTAGAATGCCACCAGACTACAATATCCTTTAATTTTTCAATACATTCTTCTTGTATTGTGACACCAGCAACATTTATGTTAAAGATAATGGATGGATGGATGGTTGGACAGAACACTCAGACATTCCACATTATTTTCTCACTGTCAGAGTCTCTGTAAGTACCATATGACTTGTGCTGACAGAGAGGAATACAGGCTGTCTTTGTTCTGTCTGCCCCACAGAGAATCTTTATCACAAGTCTTGCTGGTGTCAGTATACAAGCCTGGAGGGATTGGGTGAACGATTTTGTTCTCTGGAACTCCATGCTGGCAGCATTGCAGGCAAACACAACTCACTGTGTATCAGTCTGACAGCGTGTCCCCATAGCAGGCTGTGTCCTCTCCTCCCTCGCTCTCCCCATCAATGCAGCTTCCGGCATCTCCTCTTCTTGGAAATCAAAGAAGGCGGGCCAGGAAAAGGGGCGGGTAAAGTGTTTCCCATTGGCTGAGGAGGCAGAAGAGAGATTGTATATCAATCCGCCTCTGAAATGTTCTTGCCGGTGTTCTGACGAGCTGCTTCCTCCTATCGATATGGTTCCCCCTTGACTGCGCAGGCGCAATCTGAGGCAACGGAAATCTCCGAGGTTTAACAGCTGTTTGGCAGCTGCAGACGCGCTTGCTCCCGTTGCTTAGTTACACACGCCGCTTTCTTCTTAATGCTGCTGTATACAGCAAGGGGCGGATAAGATGTGATAATATTGAGCAGTGCGATTTGTTTGTTTATACACGCCGCTCTATACAGCAAGGGGCTGTATAGAGCATCGTGTATAAACAAACAAATCACACTACTCAATATCACATCTGATCCGCCCCTTGCTGTATAGAGCGGCATGAAGAAGAAAGCGGCGTGTGTAATGACGCATCGGGGGCGAGCGCGTCCACAGCTGCCGAGCCTATGGTTCCTCCTATCGATCTGGTTCCCTCTTGACTGCGCAGGCGCAAGTCAACGGAAATCTCCGAGCTTTAACAGCTGTTCGGCAGTCAGGGGGGAACCATATCGATAGGGGAACCAGCTCGACAAGACACCGGGTCTAAGTAAAGATCATCGGCTTATGCGGCCAGCCTGCTGTATCCCTCCACACAAAAAAAAAGTCCCCAGTTTCCAGGCAGCAATAGAGGATATGCAGGCAATGACATAAAAAAAAAAACACAGTAACATCTGCAAATACTAACATGTAAATTTTTGGGGTGCTGAAAGAATTTTGAGGGAGCTTGATGTACAAATGCCTCTTTCCCTATGCAGTTGTTGCTTGACAGAGGGGGCGGGTTTGGGTAGCAGTCCCGCCCACACCCGACATCACAGCTCGGATCTGACAGCTGCAGTCTCTCAGGGGGGCTGCACCGTGTACACCCAGCTGTCTTGCTCACCAATCACTGGCTGTGCTGAATGTGCACACTGCTGCAGGTCCTATTGAGCTAGAAGGCAACATTAATCAACAGAATTATGCGGGAAAAGCCTCTGCACAGCGGGACAAACTTGTAAATGCAGGAAAGTCCCGCAGAATCCGGGACTGTTGGGAGGTATGAGACACTAATAGAAGTCATAAGACTGCTATATACTGCTGAATAGAAAATATATTTATCAGTTTATGTGTAGCGTGGGAGACCAGATATAGTGAATGCAAAGTCCTGGGTTTAGTAACACTTTAAATATTACACCAATGAAACCACAAGTACAAGAGGCACAATTCAAGCTGAGTGCATATTAATAAAGAGATAGAATGTTGGGCCTTATCATAATGTCACAGTACCACATTTAGCTATAGTACCGTTTACTAATAATCAGTCTTATTCAATTATTAATGTAAGAACAAACTTGCTGATTGGAAAATTTTGGCACGTGAATTATTACCAGTACAGTACAGTGCATTGTATTTTTATTTATTTTTGGGTTATTTTGTGTTAGTGCTGTCTATGACAATATTTTATTGAACTGTATGATTTTAAAGTTTATTTGGAACTTCATGATAAGAAGAAACACGATGAGATAACAATATGTACTGACATTATCCACACTTCCTTATCAAAAGCTCCCAAGGAAGTGTACAACATAGCTATTTTCTTTCTGCTTCCGTATCAAAATGACTCCTAAGAATCTCGACATGCCCCACTTTTACATTGAAACTGTCTATTTAGTGTTAAAAACCCCAGCAGACATGGATTATAATAAAAAGGTGTAAAGTTTGCAAAATTTTGTGTCAAGAAACAACCATTTGTGTATAGTTTTTCATTTATTGGCTGAATTTTTAATAAATTGTATTATTAAGCAGATCTTAAAGGGGTTGTAAAGGTTCGTTTTTTATTTTCTAAATAGGTTCCTTTAAGCTAGTGCATTGTTGATTCACTTACCTTTTCCTTAGATTTCCCTTCTAAATATTTTTTTTCTTTGTTTTCTTTGTCTGAATTTCTCACTTCCTGTTCCTCCTCAGTAAGCTGTTCAGTAAGCTGTTCTGGCTGACTCCACACCACTCGGATGATGGTGTGAAGTTTACTGAGGAGAAACAGGAAGTGAGAAATTCAGACAAAGAAAGAAAACATTTAGAAGGTAAATCAAAGGAAAAGGTAAGTGAAGCAACAATGCACTAGCTTAAAGGAACCTGTTTAGAAAATAAAAAACTAACCTTTACAACCCCTTTAATGTTATCAAATATGTTTGTAAGGCAAAAAAGACACACTAATGCCGCGTACACACAATCGGAATTTCCGACAACAAATGTTTTGATGTGAGCTTTTAGTCGGATATTCCAACCGTGTGTAGGCTCCATCGGACATTTGCTGTCGGAATTTCCGACAACAAATGATTGAGAGCTGGTTCTCAATTTTTCCGACAACAAAAGTTCTTGTCAGAAATTTCGATCGTGTGTAGGCAATTCCGACGCATAAAAATCCTACGCATGCTCAGAATCATTGAACTTAATTTTTCTCGGCTCGTCGTAGTGTTGTATGTCTCCGTGTTCTTGACGTTCGGAATTTCCAACAACATTTGTGTGACCGTGTGTAAGCAAGGCAAGTTTGAGCGAAAATCCGTTGGAAAAAAATCCACGGTTTTGTTGTCGGAATGTCTGATCGTGTGTACGCGGCATTAGAATCAATAAAGTGGGTATAATGGGGCTCCTGAGTGGCACCTGGCATTGTCAATTGGCACAATAGTTAGATTTATGAAGAGAGGCAGGTTTGATATTAACCACTTCCCTACCCAGCCATAGTCAAATGACGTCCACAGATGGGATCTCCCATCCTGAGTGGACGTCATATGACGTCCTGGCTTTGTAGGGGGATATCTGAATGATGCCTGCAGCTAGAGGCATCATTCAGATATCCTTTTAAAGTGCCGGCGATCCTGCGCACCATAAGAATGATCATAGTGGCGGTTCCGCTGCTTGATCGTTCTTATAGGCGAAGGGAGGGGACATCCCCCCCTCCCGCCGCCATCCAGTGCTTCTCCGGGCTCTCCTGTGCGATCGGGGACCCAGAGCGAATCTTCCGGCGCCGTTGGTGGGTCACGTGATGAGCATAGAGATGACTGGTGACCAGATGGTCACCAGTCATCTCAGCGATCGTCGGAGGCCCGCGCGATGTGATGATGTCACGCCCGGGTCCTCAAATGTAAACAAAGCCGCCATTGCGGCTGTAAGTATGAGATCAGTGAAAACATTTTCACTGATCTCATGCTCTCCAGCCTGGAGGAGAGATGTGGGGTCTTATTGACCCCGCATCTCTCAATAAAGAGGACCTGTCACACACATTCCTATTACAAGGGATGTTTACATTCCTTGTAATAGGAATAAAAGTGATCAAAAAAAAAAAGTAAAATAATTGTAAAAAAATAAAAAATAAGTAAAAAAAAATAAATAAATAAATAATAATTTAAACGCCCCTGTCCCCGGTAGCTCGCAATCAGAAGCGAATGCACACATAAGTTGCCAACATATGTAAACGCCGTTCAAACCACACATGTGAGGTATCGTCGCGTGCGTTAGAGCGCGTGCAACAATTCTAGCACTAGACCTCCTCTGTAATTCTAACCTGTAAAAAAAAATAAAGCGTCGCCTATGGAGATTTTTAAGTACCGAAGTTTGGCGCCATTCCATGACTGTGCGCAATTTAAAGTGTGACATGTTAGGTATCTATTTACTCGGCGTAACATCATCTTTCATATTTTCCTAAAAAATTGGGCTAACTTTACTGTTTTGTTATTTTTTAATTCATGAAACCATTTTTTTTTTAAAAAGGCGTTTAAAAAATTATTGCGCAAATATCGTGCAAGAAAAAAAGTTGCAATGACCGTCATTTTATTCCCTAGTGTGTCTGCTAAAAAAGCATATATAATGTTTGGGGGTTCTGAGTAATTTTCTAGCAAAAGAATGATGATTTGTACATGTAGGAGAGAAGTGCTAGAATAGGCCCGGTATTGAAGTGGTACAAAAAGCCCGGTGTTGAAGTGGTTAAAGATCTTTGTAGAGCTGCTTTACAAGTAAATACAACCTATATTCATCTGGGATTTCTGGTGTTGCATAGAATTTCCTCAGACATCGTCTCAGTCCTGCACCGTGCCATCTATGCATATCCTTCCACAACCAGTGAACATGTTGACAGTTATTCTATTGAAGTGAATGTAATCTGAACAGTTCATGTGTACAGGTAACCCTACACAGGCCTGGGAAGATCTCTGAAGAGAGTCTATGTGGTGTCGAGCAGGCCACACACCAAAGACATTAAAATGTTTGTAGAGGCTGAAGGTTTTTTTCCCTTCATGCATTCTATGCATGAAGGGAAAAAATCTTCCGTGTACAGCATCCCCTCAGCCCCCTAACACTTACCTGAGCCCGATCTTCCTCCAGCGATATGCACGAGAGCCTTGGCTCTCCGGGGACTCATCCTCCTCATTGGCTAAGACAGTAACAGGAGCCATTGGCTCCTGCTGCTGTCAATCACAGCCAGTGAGCCAATGAGGGGAGGGGACAGGACCGAGCAGCGTCTCTGTGTGTGAATGGCCACGCAGAGCCATGTCTTGGAAGCGAGCCTGCTCAGGTGCCCCCATTGCAAGCTGCTTGCTCAGGGGGGCACTCGGCAGGAGGGAGGGGCCAGGAGCACCAGGTGAGAACCAGAGAAGAGGAGGATCGGGGCTGTTCTGTGCAAAACCGCTGTACAGAGCAGGTAAGTATAACATGTTTGTTTTTTGTTTTTTTAAATGTTTGACTTTAACCACTTCCTTACTGGGCACTTAAACCCCCCTCCTGCCCAGACCAATTTTCAGCTTTCAGCGCTGACGCACTTTGAATGACAATTGCGCGGTCATACAACGCTGTACCCAAATGACATTTTTATAATTTTTTTCACACAAATAGAGCTTTCTTTTGGTGGTATTTAATCACCGCTGGGTTTTTTTTTTTTTTTTTTGTCAAACAAACAAAAAAGATGGAAAATTTGGAAAAAAAAAATCATGTTTCATAGTTTGTTATAAAATTTTGCAAACAGGTAATTTTTATCCTTCATTAATATGCGCTGATGAGGTGGCACTGATGGGCACTGATAGGCTGCACTAATGAGCACTGATAGGCACAGATAATGCGGCACTGATAGGGACAGATAAGACGGCACTGATGGGGACAGATAAGGCGGTACTGATGGGCACAGACAAGGTGGCACTCATGGGCACAGATAAGATGGCACTGATGGGTGGCACTGATGGGTGTAACTGATAGATGGCACTGATGGGCACTGATAGGTGGCAGTTATAGGTGGCACTGATGGGCACTGGTAGGTGACACTGATGGGCACTGGTAGGTGACACTGATGGGCACTGGTAGTTGACACTGATGGGTGGCACTGGTAGTTGACACTGATGGGCGGCACTGGTAGGTGACACTGATTGGTGACACGGATGGGTGGCACTGTGGGCACTGATGGGTGGTACTGTGGGCACTGATGGTTGGCACTGTGAGCACTGGTGGGCACTGGTAGGTGGCAATGTTGTGTACTGTTAGGTGGCACTGTTAGGTGGCACAGGTGGCAGAGATGAGCAGGCGGCTGCTCTTCTTGATCGGGACCGTAAGGAGAAAAAATAGCCGATTACCGACTCTGTTTACATCACATGATCAGTTGTCATTGGACCCCTTACTCCGATCTGTGATCAGCCGAGTCTCATTGACTTGCTGATCACAGAGCATGCTGTGCGCGCCCTGCAGGGAGCGTGCAGACCGCTCGAGAACAGGAGGACGTCCATGGACGCCCTCCTGGCAAATTAGGTCCGCACTGTAGCCGTCTTTCGGCTATAGCGTGGATGGGAGGTGGTTAATATCACTTTAATGAAGCTGCATTACAAGTCACCATACCCCATACTTATTTTGTTTACAGGAGGAGCAGGGGACAACAGTGCATATTGAACTTTTCCTTTAAAGAAATACAAAAAGGGCACAGTCTAATAAACTGCTAACCATGTACATGATTTTTTGCCTTGACTGAAGTTTTCCTGTACCTAAGAAATAAGTAACAAGGAAAACAATTGCATCCCAGGACAATTAGCTAACGTAAAACAAAGCATCTGCAGAGTATAGCCTACAATCTGGGTTATTATTGTCACTGGATCGCACTGAAAGGCATGGGTTTATGAGAGGATTAATCAACTCCAGATAACATTTTTTTTTAAGGTGATATAAAAATAAATTCTCTCTTAAAAATCAAACAATGTTATTTAGTCATAAAGTAGATTGTGAGATAAAAGTTTATTACTATTATGAAACCTTTCATGTTCCGATGTTAGAATATGTTTGATCAATTCTTGGCTAGCAAACGTCATTAATGGAAACTGTATTGAAAGGATAGTAATTAAGCGAAGCACATGACCTGGAAATATTCAATCAATTTTTTCACATACTGTAAGTCAATAGCCCTTTTCTTTTTTTCAGTACATAATCAATGTTTACAACTCGTGCTCTTTTACCAATGTGAGTAAAAAAAAAAAGTATATATATATATATATATATATATATATATATATATATATATACATATATATATATATACATATATTTATATATACAAGGCCCTCTTATTCCTCCTGTAATAAATTGTATTGTAACTGCACTGTCTGCCCTCATGTTGTAAAGCGCTGCACAGTCTGTTGGCGCTATATAATAATAATAATAATAATAATAATAATAATAATAATAAATATATATATTTATTATATATTTATTTTATATATATATATATATATATGTGTATATATATATATATATATATATATATATATATATATATATATATATATATATATATATATATATATACCGTATATACTCAAGTATAAGCCGACCCGAATATAAGCCGAGGCACCTAATTTTACCACAAAAAAATGGGAAAACTTATTGACTCGAGTATAAGCCTAGGGTGTCCATCTGCATGCCTCACTGTGCCTCACTTTGCCTCACTGTATCCATGTGCATGCCTCACTGTGCCCATGCCTCACTGTGTCCATGCCTCACTGTGCCCATGCCTCACTGTGCCCATGCCTCAGTGTGTCCATGACTAGACTGACGTTTAACATGGGAGTCTATGTAAGGGGTGCCCAGCTTTAAAAAATCGATTCTCACTGGCCGTAGGTCCCCCAGACAACAGGCTTTGCACACTTGTAGAGGAGACATGGGGCTATATGTGTGCCAAGATTCGGGTCCAGGGGACCTACGACCGGCCGGTACCGGGTCCCCAAAGTCACCAGAGAAATATATATTTATTGTATACTGTATATACAGACATACAGACATTTATATAAGATTTAGCACCCAAGTGGGTTTTACACTTATGTCGGTATATATATATTTTTGAAATTACAACAATATTTTCCAATTTAGGAATGTTTTAACTACATATCATATTTTTATTATAACTTTCATGGCGATTTAATTTTAGATTCATGAATACTGTGAATTCTTTGATTGTGCATATTATTATTCAATGCTTATTAATGGCCTTCAATGTTCGGTCACCAATCATCGTATGCACTCGTGTATTCTGTATTTTGTATTTTATCATACTTTGTTGTATTTTGATTCATCCCATCTTTTGAGTGCACCACGTAGAGAATATTTCTACAAATTACTTTCATCAATTATGTCTTTCCCAAATGAATATATACTATGTTGGGTCTTTTTTGATCCTGCCATTTTCTGATCCTGCCATTTTTTGATAACTTTTTTTGGCTTTTTCCTCTTTCAGGCGCACTAAATTTTTGGGAGATCAGGACCTAATTGTGTGGGAGGTTTTTTCAAGACAATTCTAATGCCGCGTACACACGACCGTTTTTCATGACGAGAAACAGGACATTTTTTTAATTGGTCGTGAAAAACGGTCGCGTGTAGTCTCCAGAGCATTTTCTCGACGAGAAAAATGGCCATTAAAAATTTAGAACCTGCTCTATTTTTTCTCGTCGCTTTTCACGTTGACGTTTTTCTCGTTGTGAAAAACGGCCGTGTGTGCGCTTTAACAACGTGAAAAAAACGCGCATTCTCAGAAGCAAGTTATGAGACGGGAGCGCTCGTTCTGGTAAAACTAGCGTTCGTAATGGAGATAGCACATTCGTCATGCTGTAAGGGACTGAAAATCACGGAGACTGAAAAGCGCGAATCGTCTCTCACCAAACTTTTACTAACACGCGGTAACACGAAATCAGCAAAAGCAGCCCAAAGGGTGGCGCCATCCGAATGGAACTTCCCCTTTATAGTGCCGTTGTACGCTTTGTCGTACGTGTTGTACGTCACTGCGCTTTGCTCGAGCATT
This sequence comes from Rana muscosa, assembly GCA_029206835.1. NCBI lineage: Eukaryota > Metazoa > Chordata > Amphibia > Anura > Ranidae > Rana > Rana muscosa. The sequence continues at coordinate 496,835,992 of CM055116.1, read as the reverse complement.
TTTTTTAACGATAGTGTGTAGGCAAGGCATGCTTGAGAAGAATCACGTCGAGAAAAACTTTGTTTTTATAGTTCATTACTGGATGAGACTACTTAACCAGTGGCTGTTATGCAAGGGTCGTATTTATGGTATTATGCTGTTCTACAGATACGTTTATTTGATTGTAATACTCATATTTAAATGTCTTACATGCCCTATAACTGGAGTTTGTATGTTACAAAATCTCAATAAAAATTATTAATCTTGAAAAACGTCGTTTTTTTTCAATGGTATTAAAAACGGCCGTGTGTACGTGGCATAAGGCTCTGATTGGTAGCCTGTTTTTCAATCTTTCCTCTTATACACACGCTTGGGTCCTGTTCATTTAGCTATGACTAAGCATCGATTGTTGTGAAACGCGTTAGTAATTCTCCCCTGTTTCTCTATATGATTTGACTGCTGTACATTGGATTTTATTTTACTTTATACAATAAAAATGCCTTTTTCACAGGGTGCGGCCGTCCAGGATATTTTTCCTCATCAAACTTGTGCAGAGCCAGCACCTGTCAGCTCCTAGTAGGGCGGGACACTTTCCTGTGAAGGTTCGGAAGCTTTGAGAGTGGCAATCCTTTTCTCTTTTCACAGTTACAAATGTATCATTTGCAAAATAAAACTTTTGTTTATATTGGTAAAATAAAAAGATATAAAATATCAGTTTAAAAATAAACTAAAAAAAAAAAAAAAACTACCAAACTTTAGTTTTCTATCAACATTTACATTTTTTTAAATGACTCTTTGGTCTTCTTTTGGACATTCATCACACCAATACATTTCCAAAGTTCCATTAAAGATGCAAGTTCTTTTTCTCAATAACAAACATAAAACTGTTTTAGAATTATCAGCGCTTAATATTTCAACCTTGGCATATTCTGTGCAGACAGATTGAAAGGAGCACTTTAGACCAGTTAAATGTGAGCATTGTTCCAGGCCTATTGTTTATCACATAATGTACCATTCAAAGTCATGACTTTAGCCAATGACACTGTCAGTGATATGTGGAGAGAAACGTTTCAAGTCATTAGTGAGAGGACAGCTAAACTGTCAGCTCTAAACAGGAATCTGTTTTCAGCAAATCATCATATGGTTTATGTCTCCACTTGCCTCATAATTACACTGCCAAATATGCACGCTGCAATCGATGTGCATTTATATATCTTTTGTATTTTACTCTATTTATTCATCTGTTCTGGATAGCAGAGATAGCATACTAGACTTCTCCTGTAAACACATTGACAAAACGACTATGCTGTTTAAAATAAACTAATAAAAATGACAGGACTATAACTAAGCCCGTGTTCACACTGGGCTGCGGGAATGAAGCCGCGCGAATTCAGCTGAACTTGCGCAATTTCACTCCCGCTGGTCAGTCCCGATTTCGGCTGCGATCACAGAGACATCTGTGCAGTTTCTGCACAGATGTCAATGTAAATCGCGGGCCGAAAATCGCAAAAAGTAGTACAAAAATTACTTTTTGAAATCGGTGCAGCGCCGCAGATGGACGGTGCCATTGCCGGCAAATGCCGCCAATTTGTCATGCGATTTGACACGTCAAATTGCATGTCAAAACGCACCAGTGTGAACCAGGGCTAAGGGGTATAAATATTAGGCAAAACTTGCGTTTTTTTAACTGTGAGATATAGCAATAAATGCATATCTAAACCCAAGAATATTAAAGCGGTATTAAATTCAGAATCAAAAATTTACTGTATATATACCAATCATTAGATGTGGTGACTGCATCGTTTTTCTTTTCTTTGGCTTTTTCCCCCCTCTGTTTTTACCTGGTGATCTGTCCAGTAACACACCTTCTGAATCAAAGAGACACTACTATGGAAGAATGAGCACAGGAGGCACAGCAGCATTGTTAGTCTGGAGGGAGGGTAGTGTTAAATGTACTAGCAGATTTAGAGCCACTAACAAACTGAAGTCAACCCCCAGCTAATACTTTATAATCAATTACAGCAAACAGTTTTTTTCCTTTGATAAAGGTTTTACGTGAATAAATAAAAGCCGATCATTATAAGCAGTGTCAGTGGTAAATGGTTTGTCTCAACACTCATTAATGATACATTTACAGGAGAGCTTGTTCTGTTGAAAAACAACAGACTTAGACCCGGTTTACACAGGGGCGGCACGACTTTGGGGGCGACTCGGCAAGGCGATCTCAAGACGACTTCAGAGGTGACTTGTAAAATGACTTCTGTATAGAAGTCAATGCAAGTCGCCCCGAGTCGCCCCCAAAGTCGTACAAGAACCTTTTTCTAATTTGGAGCGACTTGAGTCGCTCCTATTAGAACGGTTCCATTGAACAGAGTGGAGCGCGACTTGTCAGGCGGCTGAGTCGCCTGACGAGTCGCCCCTGTGTGAACGGGGTCTTACTGGCTGGATTACCAGATGAAAATAAAGGGAAGAAATTTAAAAAAAGAAAACAAATCCAGCTAAAACATCTAAAAAATGGTAAGCTGCAATATAATAAATGTTTGCTTTTGGGTTTAATATTGCGCTAATATATTGCAGATAAAGGTAGAACTTAACCCAAATGGTGAATGGCATTTAACCCAAATGCCACATTTTAACCCCCCCCCCCCTTGTCACATTTTAAAAGTAGTTTTTGTTTTTTGGGGGGGGGTACTCACTCCCATTTCTGCTTGGGTCACCTAGGCTATCCAGTTTTTGTAGCTGTTGACTTTTAATCTTTGCACAGCTGACTGAAGAGCCACTTTAATAGTCCTTAGAGCCGGTTCACACAGGGGCGTCCTGGGATCCGACTTCAAGTCGCGCCAAGTCGCGCGGTTTAGAAAAGTAATGGAAGTGAATGGAGCCGTCTTAATGCACACTACTGCAGTCGCTCCGACTTCAGAAAAGGTTCCTGTACTACTTCAATCAGACTCCTAGGCGACTTGTACCCATTGATTTCAATAGAAGTCGCCTCCAAGTCGGATCCCCTGTCTTAACTGAAGCAACTTTCCAGGAAGTAAAAATAGTTTTCCAGGCAAACCTCTCCCTCCCCCCTCCCTCCCACAGAGCTGATTGTTGTTTGATTGGCCACTGGAAAGTATCCTGTCCTGGAGGCAACTTGAAGTTGCCTCAAGTCGCGCTGTGATTCATGCTCAAGTCGTGTCCAAGTTGCCTCCCAAAGTCGCGCTGGAAGTCGTGTTGCCCCTGTGTGAAGATGTGGTGGCTGCAGAAGGTTTTTTCTATAACTTTTTTTTACATAGTGATCCTGCCAGTAACACACTTCCTGTTCTAGGGCAACAATGCTCACACATTGTACTGTATCTATTAAAGTGCAGGATTGAAAAAAAAACATAGAACAGGACCACAGACCACCTCCCTCTCTAGATTTTCAGCAGTATGTTCAACAGACCAAAAAGTAGCAGATAATAGAAGGTAAATATTCCAGGCAAACCGCTAAGTATAAAAGTTAATACATACAGTATTACTTTTTCTGATTTAAAGCCGAACTGCAGACTGCTCACATAATTTATAATAGAGACATCTTTGCCATTCTGAAGCTTCCCTCCAACCACTTTGCATATTATTTTATATACACTGTGATTCTGTACTTGCCAAATATGCTGCAGAAATCTCCCTCCACTAAGTCTGGCTGCATCCATTTTAACTGAAGCTGCTGCCTGTTCACTTCCTGGATTTTCCCAGACGCACACAGACACACCTCCAGCTCTGCAGCTCTCATTAACCCTCTTATGATTCTTCCCCCCTCCCTTCCTGGCAAACTCTCAGGAGAGTGAAAGAGAGAGCTGTGCATGATGTCATAAGCCTAGGCTTTTTTCCAGACAAGAAACAGGAAGTGGGTTCTATAAGGTATTTACTGGCAAAAAAATGTTTTACTATCCAACGATAAAACAACAAGGGCAGAAGATTTAGTGGATGGAAAGATGAAAAAATGACTGAAGGTTCGCTTTAAATACCAATGAATTTATTATTCTCTTCAGCCACTCCTGTAATTTACTCATATGCCCCATGCCACCTTGCACAGCCTAGCAAGTGACACCCATCGTTTTTAATTAGGCATTTAATTGTCATGGCTCATCAGTGCTGCTTTCTATTCCCCCGCCCTGACTCCAGCCACCTAACTGGGTGATGAAACACCATAATCACCTGCCAGTGAGCAGGGAGCTGACCCAAAAAGCAATAATGGTATACTAGAGAATAGAAGAGTGATCATTGCGACTGTTTTTATGATTGGAACGACAATATTGACAAATCCATTGGCCAGTAATACAGTAACATATGAGTTGAGTTCCACTCCAGTTCAATTCTGGGGAACTGAAAACGTACACCTGCACTGCAAAGGTTAACACCCTGTTTAGGTTTAGGGGAGAGTAAAAGCACTTTTACTTACCTGATCCTCCTCTTCCCCGGCGGATGATTCTCCCCTGGCCTAAGGACCCTGAATGATGTCACAACCTGGAGCATGGGGGAGATGATGCTTTGAAGACCAGTCTAGCAGCATGGAGGAGCAGAGGTTCTAGAAAGGAACCCCTGAAAGTCACACATCTATGGTGTCCTACTGCAATCAACTGAGTGGCAACCTCAGCCTGGACTCTGATCAGGCCACGCCTCCAACGCATTTCACTCTGCGTTGGAGACATGGATCGTGTAAGTAAATCTTCATTTCTATGCCCCTAGACCTAAATGAGCAGGGAACCCTTGCACTGCAGGCACAGTCACACTGCAGGAAAGATTTTTTAACTTTCCTGCAGTTATGTCCTGTACACACGATAGGATTTTCCGTCCAAAAAAGTTGGATGTGAGCTTTTGGTCGGCTATTCCGACCGTGTGTATGCTCCATCCAAATTTTTCCGGCAGAATTTACGCCAGGAAAAGATTGAGAGCAGGTTCTTTATTTTTCCGACCAAAAAAAGTTCTTGTCGGAAATTCTGCTCGTCTGTATGCAATTCCGACGCGCAAAAAAACACGCATGCTCAGAATCAAGCAGAAGAGCTGAACTGCCTATTGAACTTCATTGATCTTGGCTCGTCGTACGTCCTGTACGTCACCGCGTTCTTGGCGGTTGGAATTTCAGACAAGATTTGTGTGACCGTGTGTATACAGCCAACATTCCGTCAGAAAAAATTCACGGTTTTCTTATCGGAATTTCCAATCGTGTGTACGGGGCATAAGGCTTAACAATTAATACTTTGAAGAAGTATTGTCTTTGCTTTTAAAAGGGGGATACTGTTACGTTTTTTTGAATAACATGCCACCTGCACTTCCAATAGGCAGCGTTGGAGATACTACCCCCCCTTTTTTTTTTACTTGGACCCATACAATGTAGCAGGGTAAGTAAACCTTTATTAAAAAAAATCAATAGAACTTACAAGAAGGGTGGAGAGGAATCAGCTTGTTATACAATATTAAACAGCTCCCTGTGGCCAGCAGTGGGGCTGTGTGAGCAAAGAAGGTGGAGACAGCAGTGTCCAGAGATGTATTTACAAGCACCATCTTCCAGCCAGGAGCCACAATGGATTTCCCTGCCTTCCTTTGTAAGCGAGACAGCTTAAAGCAGGGGTGCCCAACCAGGGGCCCGGGGGCCTGCGGAGCCCTCTGATGTGGTCCGCAGCCTCCTGCTCTGGGATGGAATAGAATAGAATACTGTTATTAAAGGTCAGTTTTATTACTAAAATCACAGGGTATATATATGGGCATATCTGTTCTGCAGTGGTTACTAGGCTGCTTTCAAATGGATCCGCAGGTGCAGAGCAGTGCACCTAAAGGTTACCTGCACTGAGACATAGACTTCTGTTATTACCTGCGAGTTTGGTGCGGGTAAACTGCAGCGTATCTGTGTGAAAGCAGCCTTGGGCCCCTTTCACACGGTCAGTCTGACCCAATTGGACCCTCCATTCACCTCTAAGGAGTGGCAGATGTAAACCGACTTGTGTCCTACCTCCAATCCAATTCAATCCGCAAAAGAAAAAGAAAAAAAAGATTATAGTGGGCTGTGTCCGTGTCCGCTCTGCATATACAGAGCAGACACGGACCTCTCATCCGCCCGCTCTGCTAATTGTGGCCCGCGACCGGTTACAAAGTCGCTTACGTGGCCCTCTCTCTTCAAAAGGTTGGGTACCCCTGGCTTAAAGGCTAGACAATTAGTATTTTCTGAGAGAGGTTAGCAATAGAGAAGCTTCCATATTTATCTCATGAGAAGTTTACATCAGAAATGCTTACTCCTAACAAAGCCAAGACGCTTGGTCTGTGTGACACCATATAAGAAAAGGTACTTGGATAGCTGCAAATGATTAGAATGCATATAATATATGGATTATGAAAATTCTAGAAAGAGGGTTATGGAACCCGGGGATAAAAGTTGAGGTGTCCTTCAAGCATAGTGCAATTTTTTTTCTTCCTTTGTTATTTTATGGCAAAATTTAATTTTTCAAAGCATAATTACAAATAAATGATGTGCTCACTATTTAGCTGGAAAAGGCAATAACGAACGGTGATATCACCTGAACATATTGTATATTCAGACCATTCCAGATAAGCCACAAGTACAATAGCAGAAGAAAAGACACAATGAGCATATCTGACATAATAAATAGCAGCACAAAATGAATACTGTGTTTTGCCAAGCAAAACATTATTACGTGCAATCCGCATAGAAAGTTCTCCTGTAATAACAGAGCTCAGCTGACAATAAGTTGTAATTGCTTAGCTACTGCTGGGTGCTCACTGAATTGTGGAGATGCTCAGGATATCAATACCTCAGAGTAAAATGGACAGTGATACACTTGGGCTTCAAGCTAATGTCGGCGATTTAACAATGCAGAATTTCCCTGTGGAGCATCTTTTGTCTGCAAGACATTGGAGAAAAAAAATCTATCCGGCGTGAACTTCTTGTCTGCATTTTTAGTTTCATTTTCAAATATAGATTTCCTAGTTAGAAACCATACATTAATTCGTGTCAACTTTACCTCACAGGGGGGATTGAGACATGCAAAGTGAATCCTAAAAGATGTACCGTATATACTTGCTGTTTCAACTCAAGGTCTGTGAGACTTCCTCTCTATATGCATGTATTTTGATGACCACCTTCTACTTCTGGAAGAAGTCTCAAACCCTGACTCCAGGGCTTTCACCACACTGCATGGATTATGTGTTCACTTACTTCTAGGGGACAAGAAATGCAATTTATCTTACCTGATACTCCACTCCCTCCAGCAGAAGGCACTCCACTATGCGTGGACTGTTCCTTGGTGTCCTGATGTTAGGGTGACCACGTGTCCCGGATTGCTCGGGACAGTCCCGCATTTTGCAGGTCTGTCCCGGGCACCTTCATTCCAGGACAATACAGTGTCCCGGAATGAAACTGACACAGCCACCCCCGGGCCAATCTGATGCCCCCAAAAAAGGCTGCCACATCACCGCTTTACTCACTGACAGTACTTGTCCTGGCCGGGAATGCCTGGAGGAGCACAATCCCCGCCCCCTGCTTGTGATTGGAGAAATTATTAATCACGCCTCTTGTGTCTAACCACTGTGCTGTGATTTGTTACAGCACAAGCTGATTTTTGGGAAGGGAGGGTGTCCCTGAATGGTAGTTTGGAAATGTGGTCACCCTACCTGATGTCCAACACAGAGCTATGGGAACTGGTCTTGCAACAAAGAGACTGTGGGACGGAAGTTTAGGTGAGGAAAACTGCTTTGCCAAGTCCCCTACACGTAAGGCCTCATGCCCACTGGCGTTTTTACAGCTGCGTTTTTTGCAGCTTAAAAACGCCTGTCCATGTTATTGTAAATATTTTTTTTTTTATTTAAAAAAAAAAAAAAAAAAAAAAAAACGTCGGAGCTAAAAACGCGACCGCGCGTTAGTGCGCGTTTTTTGCGCGTTAGTGCGCGTTAGTGCGCGTTTTTTGACGCTCGCGTTTTTTCCTGCCTAATTCTGACGCTGAGGAACGCACTGGCCCTGTTTTTTTTTTACAGCTTACAAACGCCTATGCTCTTTACAGCTCAAAAACGCCTAGGTGGGCATGAAGCTATAGACTAACATGGACAGGCGTTTTTAAGCTGTAAAAAACGCTCAAAAACGCGGCTGAAAAAACGCCCGTGGGCATGAGGCCTAAACATAAATTTAAAGTGGATCCATACCCATTCATTTGACTTGGCTCAGCTGCATTCCACCCTTCCTCCGATTCACATATATCAGGTTCTTTTTTTGTTTGCTCACCTTTTTTCTTATTAAGTTTTGGCCTGCCCACCCCATCGTTTGTCATTCACCTATGTGACATTCATATCCAAGGAGCAACTGGGAACCCATTGATAGACTGCGCCAAAACCTGGAAAAGCTGGCACAGCCTCCCAATGACATCACAAAGGAACATGCACCGCACAGCGGCGGCCGCAGAGAAGCGATGATTTGTAGTTTCTCCAAATATCAGCTTTAAAGTGGTTGTAAACCCAATTATTAAAAAGAAAAAAAGAATAACCTGCAAGAGAAAGGCATAATGAGCTAGTATGACTAGCATACTAGCTCATTATGCATTACTTACCTTTGATCGAAGCCCCCGAAGCCGCCCTCGTCTCCCCCTCCGGCCGCAGACATCGCTCCGGAAAGGTTACTTCCGGGTATCGCCGCTCCGGCGCTCTGATTGGCCGGAGCGGCGATGATGTCACCGCATGCGCGCGGGAGCCGTCAAAGACGGCATTATCCATTGATAAAACCGGCGTTGACAGGGCGGCAGCGCCGTTGTCTATAGCGCATGCACTGTAGACAACGGTGCATTCTTTTTTGGAAAATATCTCCTAAACCGTGTAGGTTTAGGAGATATTGCAAACACCTACAGGTAAGCCTTAATCTAGGCTTACCTGTAGGTGCAAGTTGCATAAGTGGGTTTACAACCACTTTAAGTGGGGGTTTTATGTATAGGTAGTGAGAAACCACACTACATTTCAGATTTAAAACTTACCTCAGCCAATCAGTTTTTTTCACACTTCCAGCATCTAAAAAAAAAAAATCAAACTTGTCCATAGCAATAAACATTAAATTTATACGTTTGTCGCAGATTCTTACCTGTTTTTGCTATAAAGAAAAGGCAGTTTGCTTGTCTATGCCGATATGTAGAGTGAATCTGAATGGGAGTGACATTATTAATCCGCTGATGCACTCGTAGTGTTCTAATGAGGAATGCTGCAGCATCATGTTCGCTTTAGAAGTACCGTAATTAATACTTTGGGAGTATCTCACCAAAAATAAAATTATTGTTGCAGAGGATGCCAAAAATCTTTCTTTGTGCAGACTTCTGTTAAAAAATCAGTGAGCCAATTACATATTTCTAGGGCGGCATTCCATACACCAGGGATATGCAATTAGTGGACCTCCAGCTGTTGCAAAACTACAAGTCCCATCAAGCCTCTGCCTCTGAGTGTCATGCTTGTGACTGGCAGAGCCTCATAGGAATTGTAGTTCTGCAACAGCTGGAGGTCCGCTAATTGCATATCCCTGCCATACACCATCTGTGTAATGAACACCTCCAGGTAGCCATACTGAATTTTACAAAAAATTTCAGCGCTGCAGATTGAAAAGGAATAATAACGTTCAATCTAATGGCTTGTATAGCAATTGCAGATAATATTTTTTTTATTTATTTTTTGCTTTTTTTCCCACAAAAGTGGAGTTACGCTTTAACCCCTTCCCGCCCACGCTATAGTCGAAAGACAGCTACAGCGCAGGCTTAATTTGCCGGGAGAACGTACATGGACATCTTTCCGTGATCGCGCTGCCCATGTGCACCCTGCAACATGTGGGTGGTGCGCTCTGTGATCACTGAGTCCTTTGGACTCAGCTGATCACAGATCGGGGTAAAGGGACAATTACAGCGGCCCTTTACTACGTGATCAGCTGTGTTCAATGACAGTTGACCAATGAAGTAAATACAAGCCGGTTATCAGCTTTTCTTTCCTCACGCTGACAGCTGGAAGAGAGAAAACGAACTGATTACTGGCTTGTTAAAGGGACATTGGCACTGATAATCAGAGCACTGATTATCAGTGTCCTGATTATCAGTGCAGTCCCAACAGTGCCCACCAATGCTGCCAATGAGTGCCCACTAGTGCTGCCAATTAGTGCTCATCATTGCTTTCAATCGGTGCCCATCAGTGCTGCCAATCAGTGCTTCCTCATCAGTGTTACCTATCAGTGTCCATCAGTGCTGCCTATCACTGCCCGTCAGTGCCACCTATCAGTGCCCACCAGTGCCACCTATCAGTGCCACCAATCAATGCCCGCCAGCGCCGCCTATCAGTGTCCATCAGTGCTGCCTATCAGTGTAGCCTCATCATTGCCCATCAGTGCTGCCTATTAGTGCCACCTCATCAGTGCCCATTAGTGCAGCCTCATCAGCGCACATCAGTGAAGGAGAAAAATTACCTGTTTGCAAAATTCAAATCAAACAAATTATGAAAAATATATATATATATATATATATATATATATATATATATATATATATATATATTTTCAAAATGTTCGGTCTTTTTCTGTTAGTTTAACAAAAAAAAACTGTGGTGATTAAATACCACCAAAAGAAAGCTCTATTTGTGTGGAAAAAAAAAATGATAAAAATGTAATATGGGTATGGCCTGGCAACTGTGATTCAAGTTGCGACAGCGCTGAAAGATGAAAATTGGCCTGGGCAGGAAGGGGGAAAAAATGCCCAGTCGGCAAGTGGTTAAAAGTTTGCAACTTCGGGGGAGAGTCATATAAAGGCAGCTGCCTGGTCTATCAAGAAAAACCACCACAGTGACAAAAATACCTTTGATCTCTCCAGTTTCTCCGGCACACACTGCTTTTTTTTAAAGCATGGCTATTCTTTTAGCTTATGTTATCAACTTTACGTTTGACTGTGGTTTGTTAACATATTACTGTGCTATTAAAAATGCTGGCACTTTAGGAAAAAATATCTTAAAGTTAACAAGCCGTTCTAAGAATGTAAAATTTGAAAACAGATCAGCATGCCTTCAATATTTTAGTATGTGAGGCATGATATAAATGCTTGAAATTTTTAAAGGGAAATTATTTTGTTTGGCTAGTTGTTATGAGGGATCTGGCTAAAGCTGTCTATAGTTCTATGAAATGTGTATACACAATAATTTCACTGCTACAAGTACATTTTCACGTTGCACACTAGCAAAAAAGCTTGGACAAACATAATGGTGTAATATATATAATAAATAATATGTACACAGCACCCGGGGTTCAGTGCTTTGACTTCAGATCCCAAATATACCAAAATAGTGAAACAACACAGCACTACCTTAATGCCTTAATACCCTAATAAAAAAAAATATTGTAACCTATTGCTGTTTCAGTGCATTAAATCAGCTAAACTGTATTTTATTTAAACTGTTGCATTGTGGATGATTTAATTTAAGAGATAACACGATATGGATTAACTTAGATGGAAGGAGGCCAGCAGATTTTGCTGTTACCTCCTTTAAGATGCAGCAATCAAAATCTTTTAGGCAGGGACACATCTATCTTTTTAACCGCCTCCGGCAAACTATAAAATCTACACATGTACTCTGCCTTTGCACTGCATAATACATGACTCTTCAACACTGCAATATGTTTGAAGCACCTCACCCCCGAAATAGACAACTGAGCCTTGCATTGTTACATATGGTACCAGCATATGTCTATGTAAAAAGTTTAGGATTATACAGTATAAAAATACAATGCTTTCTTTTTATATATATATATATATATATATATATATATATATATATATATATATATATATATATGCATTTTTATTTATATATATATATATATATATATATATATATATATATGTAGCGCCCTTCTACTTTTCAAGTAGGCACTATGTGTAAATTTAGGGGTTATCTGAGCTGTAAGTAGCTCAGAGTTGATTATGTAAATTGTTGGTTCCGTTCCAGCTTTGGCTGTTGTACGTATTTCCCACTGTTGCCAGTGGGTGTCACTGTTGTCACAGGCCAGTGTGAGAAATACAGCCAGCTGAATATTCTATTGGATATTCTTTCTCCCAGAAAACAGCCCAACCAGGAGCTTCTTCGTAGCTGGGCATGCTGGGAGAAGGATATTTAAGGGGCAGTGCCATGTGCTCCGGGGTTCGTTCTTGTCTCATGGCCCTCCAGGCCGGGTAGATGTGTTGCTGTGTTTGCTGCAAGTAGGCCCAGAAGCCTGTCTGGGGCCTACTTAACGAAAGGTGATCCTGTGCTGTCTGTCCTGCGGGAAGAAGCCACTCAAGCTAAGAATATTCCAGGGGAGGACCCTAATGGAGAGGACCGAGCTGATGGCTCATATCTCAGGAAGGGCCTGGTGACTCGTTTGAAGGATGCACCCAAGTAACCTACCTCACAGTACTGCCAGATGGCTTAAAGGTTCAGGTACTGTGTAGCTGAACTAACTAACTGACTACTGGCTAACAATCTTGTGGCAGGGGATTATTCAGGAGTGTCCATTATTACTCAAGTCTGTGGCAGAGACATTGTTCATTATTACTCAAGTCTGTGGCAGAGACCTCGTTCGTTATCACTCAAGTCTGTGGCAGAGACTTAGTCCGTGCTTCATACCGGCTGCTAGGTCGGTGTGAGAGGCCTATACGGTAGTCACAAGAACCAGAGGCAGAAAGCTGTGCCATCTGTATTCAAGAATCGTGTTAGTGATATGAAAGAAACCAAGGTATCTGAACTTCCCCCAACCCTCCATCCCTCTACTGCTGCAAGTTGTATATAATAATAAAGCATTGGAAAAAGACTAAGTGATTGGTGCATGCATCTGTGGGCACATTGCCAATTTTAGACTCAAAGTTTGATACAGTGAACTGTGGGGTAACGTCAGGACCAAAAATTTAAAAACCAGCAGCTCCTACGGGGGTAGTGCTACATATACATATTGTATATATTACATACTGTATATCTCATTATCTCAGTGTTACATCCTACTCTTAAAAATCACACCTAAGCACATTCATAATCTTAGAGGCATTACTGTGTGACTTATATATAAGCTACAGAAGTTCAGCTATCATGCAAATTAAATAGAAGTTAAAGTGGTTGTAAACCCTCATTTTACACTTTAGCTAATTCTAATCTACACAGATAAGGCTGCAGATCTGTGCCTGTGAAACTTCACTCACTTGTACAGTTTCCTAATAATCCGTCCTGCTAATGTAAATGACGTCCCTGGCACATGCACAGTCCGTAGTTTCGTTAACGGCACGCTATGTGTGCCGTTTCTATTTACGCAGGATGCTAGGTCAATTCTTTCCACGGTGAACGGCACACAAAGGAAGCCTTGCGATAGTGTGCCCTCCTCAGCTTCCTGGTTCTCGGCGATTGAGACCGGCGATCGAGATAGAGGCGTGGCTTACACGCGCATGCACGAGATTTAGACAGGGGAACCAAGGAAGGGCGGAAATGACGTCCGCACAAGATACAAAGATCAGTATTTAAGATGGAGCTGCCGATTCCCGGAAGATTGTATATTTTATAAAAGTAAAAAAATGTATTTCCAAACCTCGTTTTAATGACATTTCACTGTAGAAGGCATTTATACACATTGATAAATTATAATATAAAAAAAAAAAAAAAAAGAAAAACAATCCGGGGTTTACTTCCTCTTTAAAGTGGAACTAAACTGCATTGAAAGCTGACTTTTTTTTTTTGTAGAGATGCACCTGGTGAGAAGTGGTCAGAAAATTCCAAAATTGTTTTAGTTCTATCACAAGTTCCTGGCTGTTGGCATACTTGGGATTCCTTAACTGCATGTATTTATCAGAGCATAATTCAGGGTCAGCACCTACCTCCTAGACCTACTGAGTTACTGGCTCACAGATGATGCAATCATGTAAATTCAGGTGCCTGTGCATTTTTTGTCAGCTATCTCTGACCTTGTGATTCGCTATAAAGTTAGGGCTCTTTCACACGGACGGACCGTTTAGGTCCGCCTGTCAGTTTTTTAGGCGGACCTGAACGGATGCTCCATGTACCCCTATGGAGCCACGGATGTCAGCGGTGACATGTCTGCTGACATCTGACCCGCTCCGATCTGCCAAAGTGTGACGGAGGAAAACCCTATTTTTCCATCCGTCTGCGGATCGGATCGGATGACACCGGACTCTACAGTCCGTCGTCATCCGATCCCCCATAGGGGAGAGCGGCGCTCTGACAGGTCAGTCCCTGCACAGTGTGCGGAGACAGACCTGTCATCTGCCTGCTCAGCAGGGATCAACGGAGCGATCCCCGCTGAGCAAAGCGGAGCCCGCACACGGAAACGGATCGTGTGACAGGGCTTTTAGGCTGCATTCACACAGGCGATTAGGGTCGGTGCAAATAGTAGTGTCAGGAATCAGAGATTCCAGCTGCGGCTGTCAGTGGCTATATGCGGTTCACTACAGTATCAGGTTACCGGTAACGGTAGCTATTCGCGGCTCTCTGCACAGCCAGAAATTACCTGCAGTGATCACTGCTGGATGTACACAAAGTAAACAGGGTCAGTGGCCGCACCTTGCCGCTAAGAGCCGCAGGAATCTCTGATGCCTTCACTACTATTTACAGCGTCTCTAGCTGCTAGTGTGAATGTAGCCTAACAATGTACTGTGGGAGAGGACACCCCTTATTCACACCTGAGCATTTTGTTGTGTGATTTCCAAAATGCAACAATGCTGAAGAATCCCATTATTGTCAATAAGCTCATTCACAGCTGAGCACTGGGTTGCTTGTTGCCTGTAGCATGAAGCTTAACAAAGTACAAAAAATGTCCTCTTGTTTGCAGAAGCCCGATCTTGGCCTAGGAAAAATCACTTGACAGCAGCTCAAGGACTGCTTTTTAATGATAAATTGTGAAGCTTTTTTCAGATATGATACTGTTGCTGTAAATTGTGTCAGGAATTTATTCATGCAGACCAGTAAAGTTACTGAAAGGCCCACTTTATATAACCATTTCTATTGATTTACAGTAGCATTTTACAATAATGCGACTAACCGCATTCTGTAAGAAGCACTGCAGTCTTCTTGCTGCCTCCCACACGCAGAAAGCCTGATGTTTAAAAAAAAACAGTACTAAGATGTTTCCCACCAAATTATTTAAACCATTCTTTTTAAAGTTTTAAATGTGAAAAAGAAAATAGACCTTATTGGCACACACTTTGGGAAGTACCCATTGACCCTGTTATATGGTCTGTAAAAAAATGTTTCAGTTGATTATACAGAACTCACACTAAAGGTCCGTACACAGGATATGAAAATCGGATGGAAATATCTGTACGACTAGCTGTCTGACGATTTTCGGGACGTTAGTATGGTGCTTTGGACAGCAGATCCGCTTTTTCGTCACAAAAATGCTGGATGTGCAGACTATAAAATTTTTGTCAGATGTGAACTCAACGTCCGACATACAAAACTATTCAACACATTACGTCACTTCTGAGGTTGTATTTTGTCGTACGAAAACTTTCGTATTGTGAGTAACCTCTTCACTTTCAACATGAGACTAACATGCTACAAAAAACGGACGTTCGGTTGTCCGAAAATCTAAGCGTGTCTATGAGGCTTTAGTTTAAACGGAGTCAACTTTCTGATTTTAGCACAGTGGCGTTGGTTACTTGACAGCATTAGTAGATAATGAATTGCTTTCACCTGGAATTGCTCTTTAATATGCAATTGTTTATAATTCCTTGTTCTAAAGGAGCTAAAAACAGATCACATTTTTGCATATTCCTATGATACGGAAGGGCTGCCCGTTTCACAAAGCAAATTAAGTAAATAATTTTTTTTTTTTTGTTTGTTTTTGTTTTATTTATTTTAATTGTCATACATACAGAGAAATAAACAATTTCATTAATCCATCAATCATATGAGCTCCAACTAATCCATTCAAAATCCAATTAACAGCATTACTCCTATCTTAAATACATCCACAGAAAAAACAATACTGTAAATAGTTATTTGGGATAGTCCCCATTCTGTCTTCCGTTAGACCTGCTTCCCTTGTATGCCCTGACAACATACTTTACTAAAAAGAAGAACCTCTACATATGTGAAGAGGAAGAAGGAGAAAGTAAAAAGCCCCATGAGGGAAAGAATTCCTAAAAAAAAAAAAAAAAAGAGAAAAATGATAGAAAGGGAAAAGGAGAGAGAATGAGAAAAAAAAAGACACTGATAGGGGAGGGGGAGTCAGAATTGAAGGGGAAATGTACTGAGGTAAAGGTGAGTTTACTATACCATCATCCAGGGAAGTGAGGTCACCCCTAAGGCCCCCCACTTCTCTCTTTTTCAAATACTCTCAGGAGCAAAGAGGGAACTCCCTTCCTCAGAGAATTTAAATGTGTTCCATTGGCCCCAAGTTTCTAAATATGCCTCCTTTCGATTTTGAGCCAATGATAACAAATCCTCCATCCTATAAACCTCTTCAATTCGTGTGACCCATGTAAGAATTGTGGGGGGCTTGTATCTCTCCACTGCCGTACGATACATGATCTAGCAGCGTTGATAAGATGGCGCAAAATTAATTTACTATATGTTTTCCCCGGTATGTTTGAGACATGTAACAAAAATAAGGCTGGATCTTCTGGGAGGTTATACTCAGTAAATTTCTGTGCTATCCGCCGTATCTCCCTCCAGAAATACTCCAGTTTTGGGCAGGACCAAAGAACGTGGAGTAGAGTCCCTCTTTCCTCCTGACATCTCCAACATTTGTCCGGGATCTCCGGGGAGAATTTATTAAGTAGTGAGGGTGTACGGTACCATCTTGTCATTATTTTAAAATTAGTTTCTTGGATTCTTGTGGATATTGAAGATTTTAACGCAAGATTTACTATCTGCCTATGTTGTGCCTGAGTGAATGTCCTGTCTAATGTCATTTCCCACTTCCTTATATATGGAGGGACATAATCCTCTGTGGGGGCAACCAGTAGTGCATACATTTGCAAGATTAAGTGAGAGCAAGGCCCCGTCCCTTCACATATTTGTTCTAAGGGTGTCAATATTCGTTGAAATTTGTCCGGAGGTGGAAGAGTGTTAAGGAAATTTCACAACTGAGCTCCACTCCAGAAATCAAGACCGAAACGGTCATTGGATGAGGTTAGTTCGGGTAATGAGGGCCATGTCCCGGTCGCTGCTTGTATAAAATGCGAGGCCTGAAAACACTGTGAGTCTGAGAGTTTCCTGAAAGGTCCATCCTGTAGTCCCGGAGCAGGGTTGCCAACTTTCTGTAAATTTACGAACAGTTTGTTAAATCCGTACTTTTTGCATCTTTCCTTGAATGTCCATTACGGACATGTAGGCTGCATGTCTGTAACTGACATTCATGGACAGATGCAACAATTATGGATTTTACAAACTGTTTGTAAATTTACTGAAAGTTGGCAACCCTGTCCCGGAGGGAAACGAGGATTCCCTACAATAGGGTACAGGGGGGAGTTGACAGATGACAATAAAGTGGTAGAGCATATTCGCAAGCAAATACACAGGGTAGGGCCCAAGGTTGGGTGCTTTGTGAGAGCTGAACTCAGGTCTCCAAAGCACGAAACCGTACGACGCAATGGGACCTCACACTGTGATTGCTCGATCTTTGACCATATTTTAAAAGTTGCATGCCTACACCAGTCTACTAGTCGTGCCATATGAGCCGCCTGATAATATTTCTGCATATCTGGTACCGCTACCCCCCCCCATATTGTTTAGGCATAGTCATTAGACAGCGTTGAATACTGGGCCTTTTATTGGCCCAAATTAATTCATCTTATTAGTCTGTTTAAACAATTCAGGGGGTATATGGATGGGTAGAGTTTGAAAGAGATAGGAAAATTTAGGCAATATTGACATTTTTATTATGTTACATCTACATAAATAAATGATTCTACATCTACATAAATAATATTGTTGTATAATATTGTTTCAGCCTTTATTTTCTAGCTTTAAAGGCTTATTAAAGAGGTGCATAACAGACACAATTCTTCTTTTACAACTAAACACTATTGTACTCCAAGGTTTGCTATAAACAGTTCGGTGTTGTAAATTTTGTCACATTGTCCTCAGGTCCTGGCTTCTAATAAAGTAAACTGAGTTAAATAACATTTCATTTGACAACAAAACCAGAGCCAAATCTTAGTACGTTGTCCAGCTTTGATATTTCAGCTGAATCCTCTCATTTATCACCATTTATAACTCTAATTGGACAGCATCATTTGACTGCTTCTAAATAGGCAATTATATTTTGTTACAGTTTCCCGGGTGTGTTTTCATTTATAACTGCAAGAAAATTCCCAATCCTTTCCCAAAGAATTTTTATTAATTGTTTTCATAATCCTCACAAGCCGAAGCATATTTGGTTCTAGAAGATGGTATTATGGTATCGTTTAGCTATGCAAAAAGCAACATTTTCATTTCATAGTTAATTCAAGGATATTTTTTATTGCAAAAATCAGTACAATCTTCTATATTGTTCTTATTTTTGCATTTCAAGCACATAAGCATCCTAAGACTACATTGACACTGGCACATCTTTTGATTCCTGCAGCAGCTGTGAGCGGCTAGGTGTGACCGATGGCCTTGTTTACTATGACAGTTTGCCGGTAGCCACAGCTATTCGCGGCTGTCCGCCCAGCCAGCAATTACCTGCAGTGATCACTGCTGGATGCACACAAAGTATCCTAATGCTGCGTACACACGATCGTTTTTCATGCCGTTTTTTTAAACCGACGTTTTTCTCGTCGTTTTTTTTTTCTTGTTTCCTCTCAAGCCTGTCTTGCATCCACACGATCATTAAAAAAAACGCTTGAGGAAAGCGCAGTGACGTACAACACGTACAACGGCACTATAAAGGGGAAGTTCCGTTCGGATGGCGCCACCCTTCATGTTAGTAAAGTTTGTTGAGCGACGATTCTTGCTTTTCAGCCTCGTGCTTTTCAGTCCGTTACAGCGTGACTAATGTGCCATCTCCATTACAAACGCTAGTTTTACCAGAACGAGCGCTACCGTCTCATACTTGATTCTGAGCATGCGTGTTTTTTTTCACCTCGTAAAAGCATACACACTATCGTTTTTCACGTCGTTAAAAAAAACGACATGAAAAACTACGTGAAAAAATAGAGCATGTTCGAAATTTTTAATGGCCGTTTTTCACACCGTTAAAAATGCTCTGGAGCATACACACGATTGGTTTTAATGGCCATTTTTAAAAATGGCATTTTTAACGGCATGAAAACCGATCGTGTGTACGCAGCATAACACTTTTTCAAGAGTTACTGTAACAGTTTTTTTTTTCTTTTGAGATAAAGGTTTTACATAAATTAGTAAAAGCTGATCATTACAGGCACCCCTATCAGTGGTAAATGGTTTGTCTCTACACTCTAAGGCTGCTTTCACACTGGGGTGGGCGGGCGTTGATGGTAAAATGACGCTAGTTTTAGCAGTGCTATTTGGCCGCTAGCGGGTCGCTTTTAACTCCTGAACAAAGGGTTAAATGCGCCCATATAGCGCCGTGGCTAAAGCGCTTTGCAGGCGCTTTCTGCAGCAGTGTCTATTCATTTCAATGGGCAGAAGCAGTGGAGGAGCGGTGTATACACCACTCCTTCACCGCTCCAAAGATGCTGCTTACAGGACTTTTTTTAACGTCCTGCCTGCGCAGCGCCCCAGTGTGAAAGCACTCTGGCTTTTATACTGGGACTGCAGGGGAGGCATTGTTTCAGGGGCTTTACAGTCGCTATTTTTAGCCCAAAAGCGCCTGAAAAACGCCTCAGTGTGAAAGGGGTCTAACTGCCACTTTTTCTGGAAAGCTTGGTCTGTTAAAGGCACCTGAAAAATAACAGACTTAGTGGCCAGATCGCCAGGTGAACATATAGGAAAGGAACCTACAAAAAGAAAACGAATGCAGCGAATACATCTAAGAATTGGTAAGCTGCAACACATTACATTTTTGCTTTTTGGTTTAGACATGCTTTAAATTTGGAGCAATATAAGTTACTGAAATGCAAGTGCTTGATGTTTCATGAAACCAAGCATTATCTGTTCATTGGAACACACACTAATGCCCCATACACACAATCGTTTTTCATGCCGTTAAAAATGCCATTTTAAAAAATGGCCATTAAAAATGATCGTGTGTAGGCTCCAGAGCATTTTTAACGACGTGAAAAACGGCCATTAAAAATTCCGGGAAATGCTCTCTTTTTTCACGTCGTTTTTCATGTCGTTTTTTTTAACGACGTGAAAAACGATAGTGTGTATGCTTTCACGACGTGAAAAAAAACGCGCATGCTCAGAAGCAACTATGAGACGGGAGCGCTCGTTTTGGTAAAGCTAATGTTGGAAATGGAGATGGCACATTCGTCACGGTGGAATTAATAGCATCGTTTTAATGCTGCGCATTCCGTTCTTCTTTTGATAATGCTTTAAAATTACCCTCTTTTGATAATGACATTGAGAGTTTTATGCCAAACTTGTTTCTAAAGTAATTCCAAATTGCTCTAATGATTATAAAATATTATTTATAAGCCGTACCTCCCTCCTAAATAATACTAATAATAATAAAATAATGTAATTCTCCTTTTTTCTTTAAATTTTATATTATTTTTGTTTATTTTTTTTTGGCCTTTTTTTAAGTATTTTGGCTTAAATTATTCTTGTGTAAAGTTACCACAACAACCTTCCAAATGTGTCTCATTTGGCCTCAGGGAGGTTTGTGTCCCCTGATAATAACAATAATATCATTTGAGATGTCCCTGCCTGCTTCCTAGCAAGCTCTCTTTTGAAATACAAATCACATAGTCAAGTATTTAAAGGGCACTCAATTTTTTTTTATTTCAGAACATTAACAAATTAAAGTGGAAGGCAGCACTGGAGAGCCTGCTTGCATTTGTGCATCCCTTTCACCCCACAACAACCATACAAGATGTCCAAACCAAAATAGAGATTAGATCCCCCCAAAAAATGAGCCCAATCTTGTCTTGAGCTCCCAGAGGTCAGGAGCCACAGCAGATAAGTCCTATATGTCCCCAGTCTGTGGTACTACAGCAGGCATTATTTTCTCCTCTTCCTTGTAGCCTTCTCTCCAGCCTTCTCTGCAGCCTTGGTTGGTTTCTTCCTTGGAGGCTGGGGATCAGGAGGAGAGGTTGTGGCAGGAGGAGTAGTAGGAGGAGGAGGAGGAGGTGGAGGAGTAGGGACAACCTCCGTTATGTCCGTGTACCTAGTGAGTTCACCCAGCACGCCCTTATTGATGACTTTCAATAGCAGGGTCTCACTGATTTTTTTTTGCTGCAACTCCATTTGCCCTAGTTTGTGGACGAGGACTGCGGCAAATCCCTCATCAACAGAGGGTGCCTCTCTGAGGGCCGCTGTTGCCTCTCTGAGGAAGGCCCTGGTTTCCTCCTCCACCTGCCTACCTCTCCTTGGCCCTCGTGGTTTAACTACCAGGGGAGGCATCTGGGCTCTTGTGCTGGGCCCAGCCTCCTCCTGGGTGCCACTGGGCCCAGCCTCCTCCTGGGTGCCACTGGGCCCTGCCTCCTCCTGGGTGCCACTGGGCCCTGCCTCCTCCTGATCCCCAACATCACCCTCTTCCTGGCTCTGCTCTGGCTGTAAAAAAAGAAAGGGACATTATTTATTTTGCCACATCATCATCCACAGACATTGTTCACCTCTAGACATTGTTGAAATCAATGCCAAAAGTTATGTCATTTTCATTGATTACGCATCCTGGTTTTGTTGTCTTGTGCACATAAAATTAGGCCACTACTGTATCTTGCTCTTCACAAACTTTATTGGTAGAAGTGTACATACCTTTAACAATACTAACATCTATTTAAATTCTACAATTTTGTAAGATATAAATATAGATATCAATACTTTACCTGGCTCCATATCTCCAAATCTGCCTCCTCAAGGCCCTGATCTTGATCCTCAGAGGAAGCCAGAGCAGGGTTGACAGGAAGGCTGGAGGACTGGCTGCAGGGAAGGCTGGAGGGTTGGGTACAAGGAAGGCTGGATTGACCTCTGGGGGGAAGGGTGGAGAGAGATTCCCGCACTTCCAGCTGGTCATCCAGAAAAGCAAGCTTACTGTAGTACCACGGACTGGGTTTATAAACCTTATCTGCTGGTGCACCTGACCTCTGGGACCTCAGGACCATAGTCCTCTGGGTCCTGTATGTCCCTCTGATGGTCCCAATTTTGTTTTTGACATCTTGGAGAGTTGTTGTGGGTATCTTTGTTTGCACAAATTCAAGCAGGCTCTCCAGTGCTGCTTTCCTGGCGTCTTTATTTTTATTACCGCCACTTTTTGTTTGCCATAATATAGGGAGCTCTTGCCATTTATCGATGAACTCCCCCATGAAGTCTGGGTTTTTAAAAGTATTCATGATATCTGTAAAAGCGAGAAACCAAAAAATATATATATTTAAGGCAACATTCCTCAACTGTGCATTGTCTACATATTTTGAGCACACAAATCTCCTCGTCTGATGAACCTCAAAAAGTAAAATTGTTAGGTACCTTGGTCACGACGTTCGTTGCTAACTCTCTCTCCCGAAAAATGAACGTATTTCCCAGACATGGATCTTCACTTTATATACACAGCGCATGCGTGAAACTCCGCACGCTTTCCCCGCCCCTGACGTTCGATATTGTACTTTCCCCGCCCCTTCTCGCTCGTAGTGCTGAACAAAACATGGCGGAGACACAGGTGGCTGAGATTACCTCTACAGAGGATGAAATTACAGAGGAGCCCAAATCAAGACCCAGGAGATATAAGGCATCCAACATGTCATTCGAGGAAATGGTGGAGATGGTCGCCATTTTAAAGAAGGAGGATTATGATGCCAAGCATGGTCCGTATAAAAGGCCTAATCTGGTCAAGTCCAGAATTATGGGCAAAGTGGTCAAAAGTCTCCACCAAAAATTCGGGGTGTGCAGAACGAAGGAACAGCTCAGAAAACGATGGTCAGATCTGAAGTTGCGGGAGGCCGACCAATATAAAAGAATCAAGAAAGTTATATTAAAAAGTAAGTTGTTTTTTTTGAGTTTCCATGGTACATATTATTTTCTTGTATTCTGTCGTGTATTTTTAACTTTCATATAGTACACTGAAAGATACCATCTTTTTTAGGTTCGTCCGCATAGTAAACGGACGTATTAAACCTCTTTCTCCGTACAGTTCCTCAAACGATGTTTTAGGATCATCCAGTGTGAACACCCATGTTTTTTGGTTTATTTGGGGGAGTACATTTGGGCCACACTTATTTTTGGTGTGCTTATCCAAAGGACATTTGTTCATTTGAAAAAACGATATGCATGGTAATGTTAAAGGGAGTGAATGCTCAGCAGCTGATGAAACATCTGAACGCAGTAGTACAAGTGTGGGCCTAAAGCCAAAAAGCTTGAGGGAGTCACACACAGGTGATCCAGTGTAGATACTTTGGGGTGTTACAATGTTTCAAATTTGTTTACAAAATGTATATGCTCTGTTTTGGCCTATGTATCCAATCATTTGTCCCGGTTGGCACAGGGGGTAAAAATTAAAATGGAGCATGCTTCAAAAGAATGATTACAAAGTTTTTTTTCATGTTTCTTATTTTAGCAAAATTGAGTCGCTACTAATGAAACTATTCCTTTTATTTCAATCTCCCTAGGGATTCGAAAAGCTACCTCAGATGAGACGAGAATTGCAATACCTACAACAATACCCCCAGAACCCCCGGATGGAGAGGAATGTGATGTTGTGGAAGTGGAAAGTGGCACCACCACAGGTCAGAGTGAAACCAGACACATGCATGTTAAATAGATGTAGGCCTACATATTCTATCCTACATATTTCTTTTTACATTTAGGTGCAGTTCTGGCCGAAGACCCCAATAAGTTGACACATCACAGTGCCCAGATCCTGATCCAATACCTGATGGTCTGCTGTCGTGACCTCGAAAAAATTAAGGGAGATTTGCTAGAGATCAGGGCAAATACAAAGCGGGTGGAGGAAAGGCTCCAAAATATCATGGCTGTGCTTGGGCGTGTCTAATGTTTTTACACCAAATAACGTTTTACTTGCAGAGATTTCTATGTTTTTTGGTTAGTTTACCCTTTAATGACTAGCACATGTTTAGCTTTTTCAAAATTTGGAGAAATATAGTTTGTTTATGCATGGCTGGTCATGCGTTTTAATACACCTGAAATTAAGGGAACATCCACATTTCTAAGGAAGTTGCCCACCTAAACAAAAAAAATAAAGGTATTTTTACATAACAAATCATTGTGGCTTCATTATGTAAATGTGGTGCTGAGTGAACTAATCAATGTTTGGTGTTTACACTGACAATGAAGGCTAATTAAAAGATTTTTTAATCCACATGGCAAAACAAGTGCACTAGGTAAACCTACCAGAAACATCAAACATTATACAATAAAAATGACAAACCAATCTTTACTCAAGAAAAAGTTTTATTTTTTTGGTCTAAAATTATTAGAGATTGTCTGGCATTTCAATGGGCCCCCTACCCATAAAATAGTCCACATATTGGTTACGGACCTCACGTCCGGTTGGGGGGGGCCAAGCCAGGACGGCCAGGTTCCAGGGCCACCAAAGTTTCTGCATTGATTAAAGAGGCCTCAGGCCCACTCAAAGATATATAACTCGTTGAATGCACCCTTAGGAAATTATGCAGCACACAGCACGTCATAACCACATGGTTCCATTTGTATGGGGCAAGGTGGATGGAGGTAAGGAAGAGGCGAAATCGGCTGAACATGATCCCAAACGCATTTTCCACCACCCTTCTGGCTCTGGCCAGCCGATAATTGAAAACCCTCCTCTCAGGGGTGAGGGTGCGTTGCGGGAATGGCCTCATCAAATGGGGTCCCAGGCCAAACGCCTCATCCGCCACAAACACAAAAGGTAGTCCCTCCACATTCTGCTCCGCTGGTGGCAAGGCCAGCAGATCCAAAAGGAGCCGTTCTCCAAACTCCGTCTGGGCAAAAACTCCTCCATCAGACATCCTGCCATTCTTGCCAACGTCCACATAGAGGAACTCGTAGGTGGCCGACACCACTGCCATCATCACGACGCTGTGAAACCCCTTATAATTATAATAAAAGGATCCCGAATGGGGTGGTGGGACGACCCGAACATGTTTGCCGTCGATGGCTCCTCCACAGTTAGGAAAGTTCCATCGCTGGGCAAACTCGGAAGCCACATTCTGCCATTCATGTGGCGAAGAAGGGAACTGTGGAATTAAAGAAATAACAAATTAATACTTGGAGCCAGAAACATTGAAAGCTGATTTCATACACACATTCATGGCCAACATTGGTAGAAACTGTTCAAAACATAAAAAATTGGAAGCAAGAAAAAAAAAATTATGGGGGGGGGGGGGTAAGGGTTGAAGATGAGTTGGGAATATCACACATGAAGGCTGTAGCACTCTGTATTGAAGTTAACAAAAATGAAACATTCCTAGGCAAAATTTAGGGTGCGTTTTGGGTAAAGCACTACGATGGAACATATAATAAAAAACATGGAGATGACTAGGCAAGGTAGGTTTGGCCCCAGGATAGCATGCTGGAGAGGTTAGGTAAGCCAAATTTACAGGTAGGCCTCAAACCCCAAAGTTTAAATAATAAAACATGGGGAGAAAGGGGACATTCCCTGCAGCTAAGAATCATGTGAATTAGGGACTGCAAATAAAGCAAATTAAAAATATCCAAAAATAAAAACCATACAATGTGAATTTTTGAAGAAGAACACTTACCTTAATATAGTCCTCCTGCAAAACTTGAAGGATGGCAGAACAAGTCTCTGGTATAATGATCCCCAGAGCCTGGGGGGATATGCCTGTGGAGAACTTAAGGTCCTGCAGGCTTCTCCCAGTAGCCAGGTATCGCAACGTGGCGATGAGCCTCTGCTCAGCACTGATGGCTTCCCGCATAACGGTGTCCTGCCTGGTAATATAGGGGGACACCAAAGCCAACAGCTGCTGAAATACGGGGTCAGACATCCTGAGGAAATTCCTGAAATCATCAGGATTATTCTCCCTGATCTCCCGCAACAAAGGCATGTGACAGAATTGGTGCCGCTGGAGCAACCAATTCTTGGTCCATGAACTCCTCCTGACCCTGCTCATGGCATGGAGTCGGGATACAGCATGAACCCCTGCACCAACTACAGCACGAACTCTACGACGAGTACGTAGCCGCAACATGGCTAGATAACGGTCGGCTGAACAGAACGAACTAGAAGAACGCACGGAAGAACAGCAAGGCCTATGAAGAACAAGCTGAAAAACACGAACGTGCAGAGCAGGCCGCACTGAATAAACAGATACGAACTGACTACAAGCAGTGCTAAACAGATACGAACCCACAGGCGCAATCTGAACTCCCGAAAACGATCTTCAAAGCACGAAGACTGAAAAGTGCGAATCGTCTCTCACCAAACTTTTACTAACACGCGGAAACACGGAATTAGCAAAAGCGTCCCAAAGGGTGGCGTCATTCGAACGGAACTTCCCCTTTATAGTGCCGTCGTACGTGTTGAACGTCACTGCGCTTTGCTTGATCGTTTTTTTTAATGATGGTGTGTACGCAAGGCAGGCTTGAGAGGAAACATGAAAAAAAACGAGGAGAAAAACGTCGGTTTAAAAAATGACATTAAAAACGATCGTGTGTACGGGGCATAATTTTAATGCAATACTCACCTATGGTAGAATAATTTCAGTGTATTTAGGACCCAGATCCTTGGGCAATACAATTGGTCATGATCATGAACAATTTTCTGACTGGGTGTATGGACAATTAGGACTATTGTTCTTCTAGCTGAGGCAGTTAGGTCTATAGGAGATATTTCAATATTGGTTATATATGACATCAGGCAACTATACCTATTGTAATATTATACACATATTGTATGTGTCTTTGCTTTCGTGGACATTTCGGTCTTATGCAGATTTTAAAAGGTATGAATAAAAGTAATATTTCACTGACAAGTTTTATTATGATTTAAATGGATCCATCCTTTTGCTTTTCCAAATAGACTCACAATTGAATATGTGTTTATTCTGCAGTCTACTGGTGAAGCAACACACCATTCCTTGCTTTTCCAATACATAGAAAACATACAACTGTTGGTTAAAAGCAGAAAACAGTGGAACCAATATGAAATTTGTTTTAGAGTATTTAGAGAGGAGAACAAGACCCAATGCTGTAAAAGATTAATGGCCTGGGTGCAAGAAATGTGATTGATCAGCAGCCTTTAACTTTTGTGTATGATCATAGGGGTTGATTTGCTAAGGCCGGTTTCTCACTGGGGCGGTGGGTGCGGTGGCGGTATAGCGCCGCTATTTTTAGCTGCGCTATACTGTCGGGATTGCTGAGGTATTCGGCCGCTAGCAGTGCAGTTTTAACCCCCGCTAGCGGCTGAAAAAGGGTTAATACCACCCGCAAACCGCGGCTACAGCCGCGGTTTGCTGGCGGTATTACCGCGGTGTCCCATTCATTTCAATGGGAAGGAGCGGTGGAGGAGCGGTAAACACACCACTCCTCTCACAGCTCCAAAGATGCGGCTAGCAGGACTTCTTTTCACGTCCTGTTAGCGCACCGCTCCAGTGTGAAAGCCCTCGGGGCTTTCACATTGGAGAGACAGCAGCCGTTGTTTAGGCTCGGTTTGCAGGCGCTATTTTTAGCTAAATAGTGCCTGCAAACCGCCCCAGTGTGAAAGGGGCCTAAAAGAGCAAAGTGATCATGCACTATGCCTACTAAATTAAGTGTAGCTGTGTTCACTTTGAATATCAAAGCAGGTGCAGGGGGAATTAAAAAAATACAAAATAAATAAAAACTGAAATATTTCTTGCACATGTTTAGGCGACTGAACTGTGCAAAGCTTAACCTCATTTACTAAGCCACATGAACTTTGCCATGCTAACAACCTATACTGCATTAGTAAATCAACCGCATGGTGTGATCTGTATTTGCTGTTCAATAACAGTAATAATTGTTTTCAATACCTTGCTTGCAAACATACATGGCTGATTACCCATCTGATGTTTTAGAGAGGCAATGCAAAAGTATTTTTCAGAATGGCCTTAACAAAATGCGAACAGTGACCTCTTTTCCTCAAAATCACAATGTGATTTGATTTTGTGCTTTACTTGGAACAAAATTTATATTTAATATACTCAGAAGCCTTTGTGACTTAATGATTATCTGATTGTTTACCGTAGCCTGAAAAATAGTCCTGTCTCCCCGTTCCTTACCGTACTTAGTTAATTGAGGGAGGGGGGGGGGTTCTGCCCTTTTTCATGGCTAAAAGACAATCTATTGTTGAAAAAATACATGGGGAGCCGTATGTTGCCATGGGGGACGTGTACAAATACACAAAATATTTTGAAAAAATAATGATCAGTGGAAAGAGTCTTTTTTTTTAAACTCTTTTTTATTGAAAATGATGTAAATACAGTATTACAAAACAAGGTGATTTTCTGAATCAGCTATATAGGATACAGCAACGAAACGCAAAATAATAAAGCATACTGTCTCACAACCGTAGAGACCGAGCAAACATTTGGTAGATCAGACGTGACAACACCTGGCATCAGTGGCTACATACATAATCATACACTTGGCTATAGCGAAATCAATAGCAAGTAAATTTTCCGGGAAGAAGAGAGTTCTAATAGCATAACATGGAATTCTGTACAGTCACAGTGGAGGAGCTCCATCATCCCAAATTTGATTGTATTTTTTGGGGCAACCTCTATGCTAAAATATTAGTTTCTCATAAGGAAAAATTTGATTGACTGAATGTATCCAGTGGTGCACTGAGGGAGGAGTAGGCTGTATCCATCTAAGTGCTATAGATTTATAGGCCAAAAAAGAGTGTTTCTCTCAATAAAATTCTCACTTATCTCAGCCAGAGCTTCTCATCAAGAATGCCTAAGGACACCCCTCCCGGGTTAAAGGCACCGGTATGAATAATATTGTGCATAGAATATCAATAACCTGTTGCCAATACCTAGTAATCACTGGGCATGAGCAAAGTCCGCTCTAGGACTATTACACCTCATACAGTTTGAAGAAGGTATATGGTGCAAAGCATGTAAAAGAGAGTCTTTTGACCTTCCTAGTGGTAATCCTGAGTGAGGTTCGGGGTGAATTTTCATTACCAAAAGCATTAACCCTGAGCCACACTCAGGATTGCATCACAGTATCCTGGACCAGGTTACTTACCTTGTCCCCGGGATCCTGCGGTGTCCCCCCGCTGTGTCTGTGGGCTGTGTACTCTGCCCGATTCATCACTTTCCCGGGCTCTGTTCCCTGGGAGCATTGTGACGCATACAGTACACTGTAATCTGTAAGATTACATTACTGTATCAAATCATTTCACCTCCTTTTTGTCCCTGGTGCTTTGTCCAGTGCCCTGCATGCACTTTATATTATATATACTGTTCTTTCTGCCTGGAAACGTGAGAATGTCCATGGCAACCAAAAAGTGTCCCTTTACATCAAAAGCGGTTTTAGACCAGCTAGAAAACAGCGATAGTAAATTAGAACACTTGCAAAATTGAGTGATAGTGATTAGTGGGGAAATTCATCATCAGACACTGAAAGTGACAACAGCGACAATTCTGCAACTGAGCAAATTTCTGTGTTTTTGATTTGATTACATTATTGAATAAAATGTATTATTATTTTTTTATAATTATTTTTAGTTATTTATATTATTATAATTTATGATTTCGTGTTTCAAACTTTATCATACCCGGGATGTCTACTAGACTCTTGTTTGGACAGATTTAAGTGAATTATTCCTAAGAATTACAGGCCTACAATATAAAAAGCCAAATTTCAATGCGAAACAATGAACCGCTTTGTGCTTCAAAAATCTGTTATAATCATACCACCAGGGAGGTTAATATGGCTTAAAGAGCAACGTGAAAAATACATAATTTATTTAAATAACGTGCTTTGGGGATGCCTGGAGCTGCATTTAAGTTACAGAAAAGTAAGATCTAGTCCTTTATAAATGACAGTCAAAAAAAGTAGCCTTAAGCCCTGTACACACGATCGGTTTTACCGATGAAAACAGTCCAAAGGATTTTTTTCATCGGACAAACCGATCGTGTATGGGACCCATCGGTCTTTTTTCCATCGGTTTTAAAACATAGAACATGTTTAAAATTTTTCCGATGGATCAAAAACCGATAGCAAATTCCGATGGTCTATGGGCAAGTCCATCGGATAAAAAACCCACGCATGCTCAGAATCAAGTCGACGCATGCTCAGAAGCATTAAACTTCATTTTTCTTGGCTCATTGGAGTGTTTTACGTCACGGTCGGTTTTTTGACTGATGGTGTGTAGGCAAGACTGAAGGAAGTCAGCTTCATCGGATTTCCGATGGACAAAACCATCGGATTAGAATCCATAGGATATCCGATCGTGTGTACGAGGCTAAAGTGGCCAGGAAAGGGAAGACTGTAAGCAAGTGCCCCCCTCCTCTCCCATAGCAGGCCACATGCCTGCTGTCAACACTGAACAGTACCTTGCAAGGGAGAATTGGGGGTGGTGTCATCTGGCATTGCCTCCTGGCTGCACTGCAGTGCTAGAATCCCCAACTGCTAGAATGTACACAAATAACCAGGGATTCTGAGTCATATTCTGTCATTTAGAGAAGCATCACAGGATGGCGGGTCATTGTGGCCGCAGGCAAACATCGTCAGGCAGTTGGGGAAACATCATTGGCTGGCAGGAACAAGGAGACAGATGAATGATTTTGGTCAATGGATACTGTTTGCAGTTTTTTAACAGTAATGTTTATGATGTAATTTTATCAAAGGATTTTTCATAGTGTTGGTGTGGTTACTTACATTTAATTTAATTGTCAGTAATAAGAGATACTGCATCCCTCTAAATAATCCCCTGGAAGGGAACAGATAACTAGGGATCCCCCTATTCTAAAGGATGTCCTCCAGAGTCCAAAAGGGCCCCCTATATAACCTCATATCTATTTTGAGAGACAGGATGTGGGGAAGAGGCCCATGTTCCACTGGAAAAAGATGATTTGCCACCCCTCTTGCAACGTACACCCCAATATTGACAGACATGTGGACTGGTATGGCATAGGAAAAGGGGGCCACATGCTCGCTTCCCTCCCTTTCCTGATCACCCAGTTTGCATGCCTAGATAAGGGACTGGTTAGGATTTTAGGGGGAACCCAACACACTTTATTTTTCAATTTTTTTTGTTCCTGTGTACTTACCCTTGAAAAAAATGGAGAAAAAAACACCCCCTCCTAGGAGAATGAGCACAGAGGTACATTGGTACCCCTTATTACTCATTCATAAAGAAAAATGAGAATGTAAATAAACACACCAACATCATGAAAACATCCTTTGATAGCATTACTGGAAAAAAAAAAATTAAACAATGTCCCCCTGATATAAAGTCATCATCATATTTGGTTTGTGACCACTGGGTTGTTGTTTATCTTATAGCAGAGCCAGGATTTTGCGGTAATAGTGGTGGGAAAACATTGTCAGGGGTGGGGGGGAGTGGATTGTCATGATTAGCTAAGGATCTACCTTGCAGAACCTTTTTTATAGTGTAGGTGTCTTTATTTGCTTTTAACTTTGTGGGAGTGAGTAAGGAGTACCAATGTACCCCTGTACTTATTTTCTTGGGGGTGGACACGTGGGGACCCAGATATTCACCCCCCACAAACCACCATATCCCCTTTGGCCACTGAAAGTGGGGAAGAGGACCTTATCTATCAACATTGGGACAGGATGTCTTGCAAGGAGTGGATGATAGACCAACACCCCTTGCCCCTCCATGTTGACGGGCATGTGGTCTGGAATGTTGCCTAGTATAGTACAGAAAGAGGTGCTCCATACTTGTTATTCCCCTTTCCTGGATACTTAGGCTGCATGCCTAGATAATGGCTTGCTTGAAATTTAAAGTCCATGCCATTTTTTTGTTTTTCTTAAATGACAATATACAAAAAAGTGGGGGAATAGCATCGGATTCCCCTTCCAGCCACGCCCTTATCAAGGCATGAGTCCATGAGTCCTGGCTGCTTAGTTTACAATCAGCAGCCAAGGATTTGAGTGGGCAAACTGGTCAAATATGATCTGTTTGTTTGGTGGTTACAATTCAAACCCTCATCTATAGTAATTAGACAAGAACTACATAAAAGAACACAATAATACTAGTGTTTGCTGTTTCAGTGTTATGTTCATAAATGTAATAAAATGTGCTGAAAATGTCTATATAGTATCTTCTAGACAGACTGGAGTAAAATAATAAAATGTAAAGGGCCTCTAAATCTGATGATGGAGCAACATGAAGGCAATTAAATAGCACTTACAATGCCTTTCACATGCCACAATTAAAATACAGATAATAGTGGCTCTGTGTAGAAATATATATATAGCAAGATTATCCCTTACTGGAAAAGCTGTAACATGGTACACAGAAAAGATTAACCCCCCTAGAAGGGGAACATCCTATAACCCAATAATTATAACAGATCCAGCCAACTGATAATACAGGTCCTGAAGCTACGCCATTGGAAAAAATAACATTTAATCAATATTAGCTGCTTTTCCAGGCTTCAAGGTTAATGTCACTGTAATGATGACCTATCTCTTGTGCTTTTTTTTTTTTTTTTAAATCATTTCTTTCCCACATGCTGTTTCCCAGCACAATAAAAAAAAAAAAAAGAAAAGAAATAATGACTGCATTATTTCAGGCACGAGGCAGATGAGTCGGGAAAAAAGACTGTTTAAATGGTATCAAAAATGCAACATGGATTGATTTTGAATAGATGACGTTGTTACTATGTAACTGACAAAAATGCAAAAACAGATCATACTGTGTTATACATCTAAAAACACACTATTGTATTGTGACACATTCAAAACTCACAGAGATAGAAGAACCTCATACAAATTATCGTGTAATTACTAGGCTGAAATAATGAGGCAAATAGGCTGTTCACCTTGCAAGGTAATTTTCCTATAGCTTAGTGACAGTGTTGAAAGTTCACTTTGCAAACAAAAAGCAATTGTATGCAAAAAAAAAAGTTTTTGCTTGCACATAATTGGATGGTGGAAGTCAGTAAAGCTTCACCTCTTTCGTTAAGCTAAAGGAAAATATGTTGGCAAAGTAAAACTATCTTCCTTTAGTAAATCAAGCCCATTGTCTCATCTGATTGCATTCTATATATGCACAATCTAACATGACTGGTAAACTTGCCTTTTTTTCCCATACAAAAATTTTATAAAATATATAGTTGCAATACAGGCCATTTTGTAATTTATTATTGTTCAAAATTACCTTACCATGTCAATATGCATGCCAATGATTTTCTAAAACTACCCAAGAATTTAAATTCTGCTTCTCTGCCATATGGCATTCTGTACAATGCTTTTGTAGAGACTGCGGACATCTAATTTTTTGCTTGAGTGATTTACTCACAACTTTTTCTTAAAAGTCAGCACAAGTGTTGGAAGTCAAATTAGGGGAATCCCCTGCAATTGACTGTTAATTTTCAGAAAAATCTTATAAGTCTCATTGTGACTAGAGGGATGTGTATAATCCTTTTCTCATTACACCACTGATATTGCTTGGGTGGCAGATCATGCCTTTTATGTGTGTTTGAGAAAGCTTAGAAAGGCAAATAATGTTTTAGTTCAAAATGCAGAAATGAAAGACATGGCAATAAAGGTTCCTAAAATTCTTTCAATCTATATTTATTTTCATGAACAACTTCATGGACAACTTCAACATGTAAAGAGGCAATTATTTGTATGCATAAAGAACTGTCAGCTTCACTCAGTCTTGCTAGGAGACTGGGGTGACTGGATTCCAGCAAGCAGTACCCCTGGCCCTTTAATTAGCAGCATTTTTAGTGAATTTATAGAGTTCAGTGCTCTAGAGCTGTATAGACAGTTTGGGCAGCTCACTGAAAATACATGTTACATACAGATAACAATACTGTGGGGTTCTAGCGCTACTACCTCAAACATCACCCCCCCCCCCCCCCTTTACACACACCAGTACAGTAATTATTAAAGTTGCCCTAGATGGGAAGATGTAGCTGTTCAAGTCATCCTAACAAAGCCCTTTTCCCAATATACAGTCCAAGTGAACGTTTGTGAACTTTCAGTTAAAGTGATTGTAAAGTCTTGTTTTTTTCAATAAAAATAACAAACATTTATACTTACCTGCCCTGTGTAGTGGATTTGCATAGCGCAGCCCAGATCCTCTTCTTCTTGATTCCCTCTTCGGTGCTCCTGGCCCCTCCCTCCTGTCGAGTGCCCCCACAGCAAGCAGCTTGCTATGGGAGCACCCAAGCCGAGTCACAGCTCCCTGTGTCCATTCAGGCACGGAGCAGCGACTCGGCCCCACCCCCCTCCTCTGATTGGCTGACTGACTTTGATTGACAGCAGCAAGAGCCAATGGTGCCACTGCTGTGTTTCAGCCAATCAGGAGAGAGAGTCTCGAATGGTCGAGGGACTCGTGGACATCACTGGACAGAGATGGGGCTCAGGTAGGTATTAGGAGGTGATGGGGCGGCTGCTGCACACATAAGGCTTTTTATCTTAATGCATAGAATGCATTAAGATAAAAAACCTGCTGACTTTACAACTCCTTCAAATGTTATTGCAACTCCAACGTCAGCATTAGTGATGAGCCGAACACCCCCGAACGTTCGAATTCTAAAGTGCTAATTATAACGACTATTATGCATGTTATTGTCCTAAAAAGGGTTTGGGAACCCGGGTTCTGCACCAGGGGACATGTATCAATGCAAAAATAAGTTTTAAAAACGGTCGTTTTTCGGGAGCAGTCATTTTAATGATGCATAAAGTGAAAAAAAAAAAGTCAAATATTCCTTTAAATATCGTACCTGGGGGGTGTCTAAAGTATGCCTGTGAAGTGCCACGTGTTTCCCGTGTTTAGAACTGTCCCTGCACAAAATGACACTTCTAAAGGAAAAAAAAGCCATTTAAAACTGCTTGCGGCTTTAATGTAATGTCTGGTCCCGGTAATATGGATGAAAATCTTTAAGAAAAATGGCATAGCTACCCCATGACCCCCCCCTACCCCAGCCCATTACCAGCCCCTTTGGGTCTTGTATGGATATTAAGGGGAACCCCGCACATAAAATAAAAAAGGCCCTATATACTCTGAACAGCCGTATACAGGCGGTGCATACAAGACAGGGACTGTAGGTTTGTTCTTATGTAGAATCTGTTTGTAATTTTGAACAGGTACATTGTTTAAGTGTAGCTCCAGCCCAAAAATCTATTTTTAAACTTTTTGGAAAACATAGGTAAGGGTTATCACCCCTGTAACATTTGTTTTGCTGTCTGTGCCCCTGTTCAGAACATTTCACCTCACTTTCCGTCCCAATGACAACTGTTTTTGAAATGTGGTGTTTTTCTTGAAACAAGGATTGCTGATAAAGCATCAGTACAGAGGAGACACCTTTCTCCCATATTAATTCTTACAGGAGAGAATTTTCCTTCCAAGGGGTAGATTTCCTCTCACTTCCTGTTGTCTTCTTGCGTTTGCAAGTAGGAGTCGTTTGTAAGTTGGATGTTTGAAAGTAGGGACCTGCCGTATATACTCTGCAGAAATAGGCCCCTTAGTTGTTGGTGTTGGCACAACACTGTAAGCACTCACAGTTACTCTTGGTTGGTGCTGGAATGCCCTGCTGTCAACTATTATATCAGGAATTTTAATTACATATAATTGTTGAACAGTGGTAGTAAAAATTGGGCCTTTGATGGTGGTGCTGGTGCCACAACACTGTAAGCCCTGACAGTTACTCTTGGTGGGTGCAGCAATGGGCCCTGCTGTGAATTATTAGATCAAGAATTGCAATTGCATGCCCCTGTTGAACAGGGGCTGAAAAATTGGGCCTTTCGTGGTGGTGGTGGTGGTGGTGGTGTTGCCACAACACTGTAAGCCCTCAGAGTTACTCTTGGTGGGTGCAGGAATGGGCCCTGCTGTGAATTATTAGATCAAGAATTGTAATTACATGCCCCTTTTGAACAGGGGCTGAAAAATTGGGCCTTTCGTGGTGGTGGTGGTGGTGGCGTTGCCACAACACTGTAAGCCCTCAGAGTTACTCTTGGTGGGTGCAGCAATGGGCCCTGCTGTGAATTATTAGATCAAGAATTGTAATTACATGCCCCTGTTGAACAGGGGCTTAAAAATTGGGCCTTAGGCACTGGTGGCACAACACTACAACCCCTCACAGATACTGTACTTGGAGCACAGCAATGAGCCCTGTTGCAAAGTATTGCTTCAAAAATTGTAATGACACGCCCCTGTTAAACAGGGGCTGAAAAATTGGGCCTTAGGCACTGGTGGCACAACACTCCAACCCCTCACAGATACTGTACTTGGAGCACAGCAATGAGCCCTATGGCAAATTATTGCTAAAAAAATTGTAATTACACGCCCCTGTAAAACAGGGGCTGAAAAATTGGGCCTTAGCCACTGGTGGTGGCACCCATAAACAAAAATGATCTTCCAAGCTATCATCATCAATCGTATCATTGACGACTCGGAGGAGGAGGATAGCCAGTCAACATAACAGCACAGGCACTCAGCATCAGCATCAGTCTTGAAGGGATGTGACATGTTAAAATCAATTAGTCTGTTATATCAGCATCAGGTGTGTGGTAGCTGGTGGTGATCCAAGACTGGTTCATCTTGATGAAAGTCAGTCGATCAACCGAGTCGGTGGACAGGCGCACCCTGTGATCCGTGACAAATCCTCCAGCAGCACTGAATGTGCGTTCCGAAAGAACGCTGGATGCAGGACAGGCCAGTAGCTCAATTGCATACTGTGCAAGCTCTGGCCAGTGATCCATCCTCAAGACCCAGTAAGCCAGAGGATTTTCGGTGGGGAAGGTGTCCAAGTCTGACCTTGCCCCTAGATATTCCTGCACCATGTTTATCAGACGCTGGCGATGGTTGCTGGAACCGATCATACTTTGGGGCTGCGGACTAAAGAATTGTCTGAACGCATCGGTCAGACGGCCACCTTCCCCACCGCTCCTTCTTTGACTGGCCGAAGCCTCAGCAACTCGTTGTCCAGGACCAGGAGTTTGTAACCTCCCAGTCTCTGGGAACGCGTTGCACAGACCTTTCTGCAAGGCCTCCCGGAGTTGTCTCATCCTCTGCTCCCTCTGCGACGGTAACATAAGGTCCGCAACCTTACCCTTGTACCGTGGATCAAGGAGAGTGGCCAGCCAGTAATGGTCCCTCTCCTTGATCCGAAGAATACGAGGATCCTTCCGCAGACTTTGCAGGATCAGGGAGGCCATGCAGCGTAGGTTTGCTGAGGCATTCGCTCCGGAGTCCTCTGGGTCACTAAGGACGACATGATCCGCAGCCACCTCCTCCCAGCCACGTACAAGTCCACTAGTTTCTTGGGACTGTAAATCATCCCTAAAAGACTGCTGCTGATGATGCTGAGTGCCAGCCTCCACCTCCATGCTGACACAATCCTCCTCCTCCTCCTCCTCCTCCTCCTCTTCCTGTGCGATGGGTGGGACAGAAGGAACACTGTCTGGGTAAAGGGGGCCTTGAGAGGCAAGGAAGTCCTCCTCTTCCTGCCTCTGTTCTGCCTCAAGTGCCCTGTCCATTATTCCACGCAGCGTGTGCTCCAACAGGTGGACAAGAGGTACAGTGTCACTGATGCATGCACTGTCACTGCTCACCATCCTCGTGGCCTCCTCAAATGGTGCCAGGACAGTGCATGCATCCCTGATCATGCCCCACTGGCGTGGAGAAAAAAAAACAAGCTCCCCTGACCCTGTCCTGGTGCCGTAGTCGCACAGGTACTCATTGATGGCCCTCTGCTGCGTGTGCAGCCGCTGCAGCATGGCCAACGTTGAGTTCCACCTGGTGGGCATGTCACATATAAGGCGGTTCTTGGGCAGGTTCAACTCCTTTTGCAGCTCAGCCAGGCGAGCACTGGCATTATAAGATCTGCGGAAATGCACACAGACTTTCCTGGCCTGCCTCAGGACATCCTGTAAGCCCGGGTACCTGCCCAAGAACCGCTGCACCACCAGGTTAAGGACGTGAGCCACACAGGGCATGGGTCAGTTGTCCCTGTCGGAGGGCGGAGAGGAGGTTGGTGCCATTGTCGCAAACCACCATTCCTGGCTTAAGCTGGCGTGGCGTCAACCACCTCTCGGCCTGGCCCTGCAGAGCAGACAGGACCTCTGCCCCAGTGTGGCTTCTGTCCCCCAAACACACCAGCGCAAGCACGGCATGGCATCTTTTTGCCTGCGTACTTGCGTAGCCCCTTGAACGGCTACGGAGCACCGCTGGTTCAGAGGACAAACCACAGGAAGAGGCCATGGAGGAAAAAGAAGAGGAGGGGGTGGAGGAGAGAGGTGTGTCACAACCAGTAGTAGCATTTTGGAGGCGTGGCGGTGGAACAACCTCCAACACTACTGCACCTTGTCCTGCATCCTTCCCAGCTGCCAAAAGAGTGACCCAATGGGCCGTGAAAGAAAGGTAACGTCCCTGTCCATGCCTGCTGGACCATGAGTCAGCGGTAATATGCACCTTACCGCTGACCGCCCTGTCCAGCGAGGCCAAGACATTGCCTTCCACATGCCGGTAGAGAGCCGGAATAGCCTTCCGTGAGAAAAAGTGGCGTTTGGGAACCTGCCACTGAGGAACCGCACATTGCACAAACTCACGGAAGGGGGCCGAGTCTACCAACTGAAAAGGCAGCAGTTGAAGCGCTAGCAATTTAGCCAAGCTAGCATTCAACCGCTGGGCATGTGGATGGCTGGGAGTGAACTTCTTTCGACGGTCCAGCAGCTGGGGCAGGGAAATTTGCCTGCTAGAATCGGACGTCGGTGTACTGCTAGCAGAGTGGCCGCAACTACTTGGCTGTGACACACCTAATTCTACACCTTCATTCCTCTCAGTGCATGTTTCAGACAGGACTGAAGTTATAGTGGGGTTGGAGATCCCAGCTGATGCGGTGCAAGGAGAGGTCCGCTTTGTTCTTTGGTGTGGGTCTTTGAGGTAGGCTTGCCAACGAGCTGCATGGCAGGTCAACATATGTCTGGTCAGGCATGTGGTACCCAAGCGGCTGATGTTTTGGCCACGCGATATACGCTTGAGACATATGTTGCAAACAGCAGCTGTGCGATCTGATGCACTAGCCTCAAAAAAGGCCCACACCAAAGAACTTTTTGAATGACGGGCAGAGGCAGCGCCCTGCACAGGCGGAGCTCTGCGGTGTGATTCCGTCGGTGTACTGCCCTTACGCTGGCCACCAAAGGGCATCCTGCCTCGTTGGAGATGTGCCTCCTCCTCATCCTCCTCCTCCTCCTCTCTCCTATTAGGCACCCACGTGGAGTCAGTGACCTCATCATCCCCTCCCTCCTCATCACTGGAGCCAATCTGGCAGTATGCTGCAGCTGCTGGAACATGACTGCCAGATTGGTGTCCTTCTTGAGCATCCCCTCTGTCTGCTCTCATGCTACTGCCTTCCTGTAGCTGGGTTTCATCATCAGACCCTTCGAAACGCTGGGCATCCTCCTGGAGCATGTACCCAACACTGTGCTCAAACAGTTCGGGGGACTCCTCAGGAGGAGGACATGGTGGGTCTAGGGAAGGAGTGACTGATGATGAGTCTGACATTGATACCAGGGAAGAGGACGCTTTGGCAGCTGCTTTGCCAGTACCCTGAGCCTGGGTGAGAGAGGATGAGGAGGAGGAGGAGGGCTTGGTCATCCACTCTACCAAGTCTTCGGCATGATGTGGCTCAACATGTCCAGCTGCCGAAAAGGACAAGCGTGTCCCATGGCCATGTGCTGATGACAATGCACCGCGTCCACGACCAGCACTGTTGCCCCCAGACACAGAGCCTGCTTGCCCTCTTTTATTGCCTCCTGACTGTCTGCCTCTCCTTGTTTGCCTTCCAGACATTCTAATAGATGGCCTGCAGGGAGATGGGAAAAAAGCAATAAGGGCTACCTTCAGGTGTCCTTCTCTGTCCCTTTACTTAAGGATTTCTAAATATGGTTGAGGATGATTGCTTTCGCACAGAATAGCACAACGACAACTTCCCTGACTGTCCAAAAAACAAGGATTTCAAAGATGGTTGATGAGGAATGCTTTAGCACAGTATAGCACAAGGAGAATTTCCCTCACTGTCCTTCCCTGTCCCTAGAAACAAGGATTATCACAGTGAAAGAAACTGACACTCTTCCTACCTATAGTTTTCTGTCCCTAGAAAAAATGTTTTTTTAAAGCTGATTGATGATCAATGCTTTAGCACACTATAGCACAAGTAGAATTTCCCTCACTGTCCTTCCCTGTCCCTAGAAACAAGGATTATCACAGTGAAAGAAACTGACACTCTTCCTACCTATAGTTTTCTGTCCCTAGAAAAAATGTTTTTTTAAAGACGGTTGATGATCAATGCTTTAGCACACTATAGCACAAGGAGAATTTCCCTCACTGTCCTTCCCTGTCCCTAGAAACAAGGATTATCACAGTGAAAGAAACTGACACTCTTCCTACCTATAGTTTTCTGTCCCTAGAAAAAATGTTTTTTTAAAGACGGTTGATGATCAATGCTTTAGCACACTATAGCACAAGGAGAATTTCCCTCACTGTCCTTACCTGTCCCTAGAAACAAGGATTATCACAGTGAAAGAAACTGACACTCTTCCTACCTATAGTTTTCTGTCCCTAGAAAAAATGTTTTTTTAAAGCTGATTGATGATCAATGCTTTAGCACACTATAGCACAAGTAGAATTTCCCTCACTGTCCTTCCCTGTCCCTAGAAACAAGGATTATCACAGTGAAAGAAACTGACACTCTT
Organism: Rana muscosa; assembly: GCA_029206835.1. Lineage (NCBI taxonomy): Eukaryota > Metazoa > Chordata > Amphibia > Anura > Ranidae > Rana > Rana muscosa. The sequence continues at coordinate 496,795,090 of CM055116.1, read as the reverse complement.
CCTACCTATAGTTTTCTGTCCCTAGAAAAAATGTTTTTTTAAAGCTGATTGATGATCAATGCTTTAGCACACTATAGCACAAGTAGAATTTCCCTCACTGTCCTTCCCTGTCCCTAGAAACAAGGATTATCACAGTGAAAGAAACTGACACTCTTCCTACCTATAGTTTTCTGTCCCTAGAAAAAATGTTTTTTTAAAGACGGTTGATGATCAATGCTTTAGCACACTATAGCACAAGGAGAATTTCCCTCACTGTCCTTCCCTGTCCCTAGAAACAAGGATTATCACAGTGAAAGAAACTGACACTCTTCCTACCTATAGTTTTCTGTCCCTAGAAAAAATGTTTTTTTAAAGACGGTTGATGATCAATGCTTTAGCACACTATAGCACAAGGAGAATTTCCCTCACTGTCCTTCCCTGTCCCTAGAAACAAGGATTATCACAGTGAAAGAAACTGACACTCTTCCTACCTATAGTTTTCTGTCCCTAGAAAAAAATGTTTTTTTAAAGACGGTTGATGATCAATGCTTTAGCACACTATAGCACAAGGAGAATTTCCCTCACTGTCCTTCCCTGTCCCTAGAAACAAGGATTATCACAGTGAAATAAACTGACACTCTTCCTACCTATAGTTTTCTGTCCCTAGAAAAAATGTTTTTTTAAAGACGGTTGATGATCAATGCTTTAGCACACTATAGCACAAGGAGAATTTCCCTCACTGTCCTTCCCTGTCCCTAGAAACAAGGATTATCACAGTGAAAGAAACTGACACTCTTCCTACCTATAGTTTTCTGTCCCTAGAAAAAATGTTTTTTTAAAGCTGATTGATGATCAATGCTTTAGCACACTATAGCACAAGTAGAATTTCCCTCACTGTCCTTCCCTGTCCCTAGAAACAAGGATTATCACAGTGAAAGAAACTGACACTCTTCCTACCTATAGTTTTCTGTCCCTAGAAAAAATGTTTTTTTAAAGATGGTTGATGATCAATGCTTTAGCACACTATAGCACAAGGAGAATTTCCCTCACTGTCCTTCCCTGTCCCTAGAAACAAGGATTATCACAGTGAAAGAAACTGACACTCTTCCTACCTATAGTTTTCTGTCCCTAGAAAAAATGTTTTTTTAAAGATGGTTGATGATCAATGCTTTAGCACACTATAGCACAAGGAGAATTTCCCTCACTGTCCTTCCCTGTCCCTAGAAACAAGGATTATCACAGTAAAACACACTGACACTCTCCCTACCTATAGTTTTCTGTCCCTAGAAAAAATGATTTTTTAAAGATGGTTGATGATCAATGCTTTAGCACACTATAGCACAAGGAGAATTTCCCTCACTGTCCTTCCCTGTCCCTAGAAACAAGGATTCGCACAGTAAAACACACTGACACTCTCCCTACCTATCCTTCTCTTTCCCTAAACTAAAGGAATCCAGGTTAAGCAAGAAAACAAAATGTCACTGTCCCTGCCTATGCTTCTCTTTCCCTGCTCCGGAACACACTACACTAGGCCGCCGTGCTGGCGGCCTTTTATAGTGTGGGGCGTGTACTAAACACCCTCAGCAATAATTGGCCACAGGCATCCTGCCTGTGGCCAATCATTGCTCTCCTCGCTGCCGGCGCTGTGATTGGCCAAGCATGCAGGGTCACAGTGCATGCTTGGCCAATCACAGCGCCGGGATTACACTGCGATGGCGCAGTGTATTGTGGGCCGTTCGCGTCACTCAAAATTTGGCGCGAACGGCCCAAATCGTTCGTTGTTCGCCGAACGCGGCGAACAGCCGATGTTCGAGTCGAACACCGAGCTCATCCCTAGTCAGCATTACAAGACTTTGGGAAAGGCCCCATTTTGCCGGCTTTGGTGTAATAGCCCATTTGAACTGATATTGTAGGTAAAGAAATGGGACACAAATCTAAACTGTAGGCAGTGAAATATTTTAAGTAAAGGCAATTGAAGGACATTTTGTTTGCTAAAGCACCTTGGGTATTGATTTACTGAAACCGGAGAGTGTAAGATCTGGTGCAGCTGTGCATCGCAGCCAATCAGCTTCTAACTTCAGCTTGTTCAATCAAGCTTTGACAAAAAAACGTTGAAGCTTTTTTTAAATAAAATACATTTTTTTCACTTTGTTTTGTTTTTTTGTTACATTTCATCTGTCTGTTACCCCTGCAATTTGTTTGCATCTATATGCCGCACATATTGTACATATACTCTCTCAACGGCTGAATGACATTTCTTATGGCTCATACACACGATCCGAATATCGGACGAAAACGATCGTCTGAGGAAGAATCGTACGATTTTCGGATCGTGTGTACACTACTTTCGAGAGCTGATCACGACAGTTCATCCGATATTATTCGATCGGACAAGCATGAAAATTTTCCTCGTACGATACAAGATCGTACGATTTTTGTTTAGTCAGTACAGTTGTCGTCCGAAAATACATGACATCACTTCCAATTTTTTTTTCTGTCGTACGAGAATTTTCGTGACTTTAGTAACCTATTAAATTTCTACTTGCGACTATCAACCGAAAAAAGTCATACGATCTGTCGTACGATATTCGGATCGTGTGTACGGGGCATTAGGGTAAGTTTCCAGAAGGTGACAACAGTGGACCATGCCTGTGCATCGTGTATTAAAATACTGTAGCTCCTTGTAGTCTCCATCAGAAGCGTGTGTGACAGCTTGACAATGTAGAACAGTGTTTTTCAGTCAAGGCACCCTTTAAAACTCTGCACTATCTTGAGGCACCCCGTTATAAAACGTAAAAAACGAAACTACAGTACTATTTTTTCATAACACAGGAACATCCACACATGAAGGACACCCAACATTTGGGGTGAGTTATTCTTCCAAAGGGAATACACCTTTGTATATTAGTACTGATTAGAAATTCAATATTTCTCTTCTCCTTCAGTTTTTCTCCCTCACTCAGCTAATGTGACCCCAGTGCTGATGTAGAGGTGCAGGGTAGGGGCAAACAAGGATGCTGTGTAGGCACGCAACGTCCTCTTTATCAACATCATTGGTTGCTAGAACGCCAGTGGCTAGGAGGTTGTAATGGTGCACAATGAAAAACTGAGGCTTGGTGTAACTATAAAAGGCAGGCTTGATCCCCCTGCTGGCTATACAATTTTTGGGCAATTTCTAGGCTTTTTGCCAAGGCACCCCTGAAGGCACACCAGGGTGCCAGGTCACCCTGGTTGAAAAGGGCTGATGTAGAAGCACAACCAGAAGACAGGGACAAATCATTGTTACCCTATAACAGGAAGTGCTTAACCACTTGCCGACCGCCGCACGCCGATGTACGTCGGCAGAATGGCACGGGCAGGCAGGTACGTCCCTTTAAATTTGCCGCCCAGCGGGCGCGCGCTGCGATTGTGAACTCAATGTTCCTGGGCGGCCCGCGATTGCGGTCGGCAAGAGCAGAACAGGGGAATGCCTTTGTAAACAAGGTATTCCCCTATTCTGCCTAGTGACACTGTCACTGATGACCGTTCCCCCGTGATCGGGAACGGTCATCAGTGACGTGTCACGTGTAGCCACGCCCCCCAACAGTAAGAAACAGTAAGAATCACTCCCTAGGAAACACTTAACCCCTGCAGCACCACCTAGTGGTTAACCCCTTCACTGCCAGTGTCATTTAATCAGTAACACTGACAGTAATCAGTGCATTTTTATAGCACTGATCGCTGTAAAAATTACAATGGTCCCAAAATGGTGTCAAAAGTGTCCGATGTGTCCGCCATAATGTCGCAGTCACGATAAAAATCGCTGATTGCCGCCATAACTAGTAAAAAAAAAATATTTATAAAAATGCCATAAAACAGTCCCCTATTTTGTAGAAGCTATAACTTTTGCGCAAATCAATCAATAAATGCTTATTGCGATTTTTTTTACCAAAAATATGAAGAAGAATACGTATCGGACTAAACTGTGGAGAAAAAAATGTTTTTTTATGTATTTTTTGGGAATATTTATTATAGCAAAAAGTAAAAAATACTGAATTTTTTTCAAAATTGTCGCTCTTTTTTTGTTTATAGCGTAAAAAATAAAAACTGCAGAGGTGATCAAATACCACCAAAAGAAAGCTCTATTTGTGGGGAAAAAAAGGACCTAAATTTTGTTTGGGAGCCACGTCGCACAATTGTCAGTTAAAGCGACGCAGTGCCGAATCGCAAAAAGTGCCATGGTCTTTGACCACCAAAATGGTCCGGGGCTGAAGCGATTAAATAAGGACTTCATGACAGGATCATTAGGTATTATTTACATGAAGGCTACAGATATAAAAATATTGAAAATAACCTTTGAAATGACATTAACATGCTTAAGCTTATATGAGATTTTAGTAACAAGGTTTAAATATTTTTAACTTGCCGCTCCAAATATTACGTTTGACACTGACACATTAAAATCCTATGATTACGGGTGTATTTTGTGGCATCATAACACCACAGAAGCTCATGGTCTATCATGCAGGTCTGTATATCAGGCCCTTCTCTTCACTGGAATCAGTCTGGCATGTCTAAATGCATCTTTTAAAAAGTGCTTTGAAAATATTGTCAAAGAGATTACTATACAGATGCTAAGATGCATTATTTTATTGATCACAGCATATTTGCTAGACCAAGCTCTTTTTTTTTTACTTGAGCTGGCCTTCACCTACTTCTGTATTACTGTTGCAACTTAAAAACTGTAACTGCAATAATTTAACATATATTGAGAGCTTAATTCTCCAAACTCTTACCTGAATAATTCAAGCCACTTAATTCAGTTAAATGGTGCTTACATTGATTGAATCAAAATAAAAAGCAGCAGTGTGCAACAGTCAACGCAACATAAAGCAATGCAATCAATAGAAATAGAACCTGCCCGGAATATTAAAAAAATAATATATAAATTAATGTTGTGTATAAAATTGCTATTTTATAAAAGAGTGTTTTTGTTTTTTTCCTTTCTTTTCATCAGCATTAACAAAGGATGCATAAAATAAGTGCAAGTATTCTAAACATGTTTTAAAGGAAACCTGCCTGGAAAAGAATATGGGCATTGCTGCTACTGACTTGCTTGGAAGTTGTAGGTTCAGGATACCATCTTCATCCCAGTGACTAGCTAGTGAGTTACTGGTGTCCAGGTAAAAACAGCTGTACAGTAAGGCATTATTTCCCAGCCCTCTGATGTGGCCCGCGACCTCCTGCTCTGGGATGGAAAAGAATACTGTTATTAAAGATACGTTTATTACTAAAATCAGAGTGTATATATGGGCATATCTGTTCTGCAGTGGTTACTAGGCTGCTTTCAAACTTACCTGCACTGAGCCATAGACTTCTATTACCTGAGAGTTTGGTATGCTTTCTGAAAGTGAACCACACCGTCAGGATATAATAGAAGTCTATGGCAAAGTGCAGCTAACCTGCAGGAAAGCCACAGGTGAACTGTGTTGCACCCGCGGTGCGGTGCGGGTAAACAACAGTGCATCAGTGTGAAAGCAGCCTTATGCCGCGTACACACGGTCTGACTTTTCAACAGGAAAACCTCAGTCGGAATTTCCAACGGAAAAATAGAGAACCTGCTCTCTATCTAAGTCCGTCGGAAATTCCGACAGATGGGGCATACACACGGTCGGAATTTCCGATGAAAAGCTCCCATCTGACTTTTTCTGTCGGAAATTCCAACTGGGTGTTCGCGGCATTAGGCCCCTTTCACACGGTCAGTCAGACCCTCCATTCACATCTAAGGAGTGGCAGATGTAAATGGACTTGTGTCCGTTTACAAAAGCCTACCGCCAATCCAATCCGCTAACAAAAAAGTACAGTGGGCTCTATAGAGTAGAGTGGGCTGCCATCCACCCGCTCCGCTCATTGTGGCCTGTGACCGGTTACCAAGTCGCTTAAGTGGCCCTTGGACTTCAAAAGGTTGGGCACCCCTGGTGTAAACAGTGTACAATAATAAAACACACAGTAAAATCCACCAAAAAATCACAATAAGTGAAGAAACTAATTGTTTAGACGCTGTTAACCATAAACTGTGAGACAATCCAAGCGATATGTCCTCTTTACGCGAATACCACCAGTACTCACACACTCTTTATCAGATAATAGGATCACAAAGAAACAAGATCAACTGTGCTTAAAGTAGAACAGGCAAAACTTTTTTTTTCATCTTCACCTGTTTCGCATTGTGGAGATTTCCCTTCCCTTCCTGTCCATTAGCCAAACAGGAAGTGAGAGGAAACCTCTGCAAAATAAGGGAATTCCTTGGGGACCCCCAGGGCACCAGGAATGGTGTGCCCATTGGAAGATTTCCCCTCTATTACTTTTCTGGACACAGCCCAAAATTTAGAATTTGCTTTTACTTTCACTTTCAATGTTAATGGTAAACAGGACAAATAGAGTGAATCTCCTTAATGGGGGGCACAGGCAGCAAAAAAACTGACAAGTAGAGATGAGCCGAACACCCCCCGGTTCGGTTCGCACCAGAACCTTCGAACGGACCGAAAGTTTGCGCGAACATTAGAACCCTATTAAATACAATGGACGCGAACGTTCGAAATCTAAAGTGCTAATTATAACGACTAATATGCAAGTTATTGTCCTAAAAAGGGTTTGGGGACCCGGGTTCTGCCCCAGGGGACATGTATCAATGCAAAAAGAAGTTTTAAAAACTGACGTTTTTTCAGGAGCAGTAATTTTAATGATGCATAAAGTGAAAAAAAAAAAAGTGAAATATTCCTTTAAATATCGTACCTGGGGGTGTCTAAAGTATGCCTGTGAAGTGGCATGTGTTTCCCGTGTTTAGAATTGTCCCTGCACAAAATGACATTTGTAAAGGAAAAAAAGCAATTTAAAACTGCTTGCGGCTTTAATGTCATGTCTGGTCCCGGTAATATGGATGAAAATCTTTGAGAAAAATGGCATGGCTACCCCACCAGCCTCCCCCCCACCACCCCAGCCAATTACCAGCCCCTTTGGGTCTTGTATGCATATTAAGGGGAACCCCGCACACAAAATAAAAAAGGCCCTATATACTCTGAACAGCAGTATACAGGCGGTGCATACAAGACAGGGACTGTAGGTTTGTTCTTAAGTAGAATCTGTTTGTAATTTTGAACATGTACATTGTTTAAGTGTAGCCCCAGCCAAAAAATCTATTTTTAAGCTTTTTGGAAAACATAGGGAAGGGTTATCACCCCTGTAACATTTGTTTTGCTGTCTGTGCCCCTTGTTCAGAACATTTCACCTCACTTTCTGTCCCAATGACAAATGTTTTTGAAAAGTGGGGTTTTTATTGAAACAAGGATTGGTGATAAAGCATCAGTAGAGAGGAGACACCTTTTTCCCATATTAACTCTTACAGGAGAGAATTTCCCTTCCTAGGGGTAGATTTCCTCTCACTTCCTGTTGTCTCCTTCCGTTTGCAAGTAGGAGTCGTTTGTAAGTTGGATGTTTGAAAGTAGGGGCCTGCCGTATATACTCTGCTGAAATTTGCCCCTTACATGTTGGTGTTGCCACAACACTGTGAGCCCTCACAGTTATTCTTGGTGGGCGCAGGAACGCCCTGCTGTGAACTATTATATCAGGAATTCTATTTACATGCCATTGTTGAACAGTGGTAGGAAAAATTGGGCCTATGGTGGTGGTGCTGGTGCCACAACACTGTAAGCCCTCACAGTTACTCTTGGTGGGCGCATGAATGGGCCCTGCTGTGAATTATTAGATCAAGAATTGTAATTGCATGGCCCTGTTGAACAGGGGCTGAAAAATTGGGCCTTTGGTGGTGGTGGTGGTGGTGGTGGTGTTGTCACAACACTGTAAGCCCTCACAGTTACTCTTGGTGGGCGCATGAATGGGCCCTACTGTGAATTATTAGATCAAGAATTGTAATTACATGCCCCTGTTAAACAGGGGCAGAAAAATTGGGCCTTAGGCACTGGTGCCACAACACTGCAACCCCTCACAGATACTGAACTTGGAGCACAGCAATGAGCCCTGTTGCAAAGTATTGCATCAAAAATTGTAATTACATGCACCTGTTAAACAGGTGCAGAAAAATTGGGCCTTAGGCACTGGTGCTGGTGCCACGACACTGCAACCTCTCCCAGATACTCTAGTTGGAGTGCAGGAATGAGCCCTGCTGCAAAGCATTGCATCAAAAATTGTAATTACATGCCCCTGTTAAACAGGGGCTGAAAAATTGGGCCTTAGCCACTGGTGGCGGCACTCAGAAACAAAAAAGTTCTTCCAAGCTATCATCAAGAATCGGATCATTGAGGAGGAGGAGGATAGTCAGTCAACATAACAGGACAGTCACTCAGCATCAGCATCAGTCTTGAAGGGATGTGACATTTGAAAATAAATTATTCTGTTATATCAGCTTCAGGTGCTTGGTAGCTGGTGGTGATCCAAGACTGGTTCATCTTTATGAAGGTCAGTCGATCAACCGAGTCGGTGGACAGGCGCACCCTGTGATCCGTGACAAAGCCTTCAGCAGCACTGAATGTGCGTTATGAAAGAACGCTGGATGCAGGAAAGAGCCAGTAGCTCAATTGCATACTGTGCAAGCTCTGGCCAGTGATCCATCCTCAACACCCAGTAAGCCAGAGGATTTTCGGTGGGAAAGGTGTCCAAGTCTGACCTTGCCCCTAGGTATTCCTGCACCATGTATATCAGACGCTGGCGATGGTTGCTGGAACCGATCATACCTTGGGGCTGCGGACTAAAAAATTGTCTGAACGCATCGGTCAGACGGCCACCTTCTCCACCGCTCCTTCTGCTACTGACTGAAGCCTCAGCAACTCGTTGTCCAGGACCAGGAGTTTGTAACCTCCCAGTCTCTGGGAACGCGTTGCACATACCTTTCTACAAGGCCAGCCGGAGATGTCTCATCCTCTGCTCCCTCTGCGACGGCAAGGTAAGGACCACAACTTTACCCTTGTACCGTGGATCAAGGAGAGTGGCCAGCCAGTAATGGTCCCTCTCCTTGATCCGAAGAATATGAGGATCCTTCCGCAGACTTTGCAGGATCAGGGAGGCCATGCAGCGTAGGTTTTCTGAGGCATTCGGTCCGGAGTCCTCTGGGTCACTAAGGACGACATGATCCGCAGCCACCTCCTCCCAGCCACGTACAAGTCCACGGGTTTGTTGGGACTGTAAATCATCCCTAAAAGACTGCTGCTGTTGATGCTGAGTGCCATGCTCCACCTCCATGCTGACACAATCCTCCTCCTCCTCTTCCTGTGTGATGGGTGGGACAGAAGGAACACTGTCTGGGTAAAGGGGGCCTTGAGAGGCAAGGAAGTCCTCCTCTTCCTGCCTCTGTTCTGCCTCAAGTGCCTTGTCCATTATTTCACGCAGCGTATGCTCCAACAGGTGGACAAGAGGTACAGTGTCACTGATGCATGCACTGTCACTGCTCACCATCCTCGTGGCCTCCTCAAATGGTGTCAGGACAGTGCATGCATCCCTGATCATGCCCCACTGGCGTGGTGAAAAAAACTTGAGCTCCCCTGACCCTGTCCTGGTGCCGTAGTCACACAGGTACTCATTGATGGCCCTCTGCTGCGTGTGCAGCTGCTACAGCATGGCCAACGCTGAGTTCCACCTGGTGGACATGTCACATATAAGGCGGTTCTTGGGCAGGTTAAACACCTTTTGCAGCTCAGCCAGCCGAGCACTGGCATTATATGATCTGCGGAAATGCACACAGACTTTCCTGGCCTGCCTCAGGACATCCTGTAAGCCCAGGTACCTGCCCAAGAACCGCTGCACCACCAGGTTAAGGATGTGAGCCACACAGGGCACATGGGTCAGTTGTCCCTGTCGGAGGGCGGAGAGGAGGTTGGTGCTATTGTCGCAAACCACCATTCCTGGCTTAAGCTGGTGTGGCGTCAACCACCTCTCGGCCTGCCCCTTCAGAGCAGACAGAACCTCTGCCCCAGTGTGGCTCCTGTCCCCCAAACAGACCAGCGCAAGCACGGCATGGCATCTTTTTGCCTGCGTACTTGCGTAGCCCCTTGAACGCCTACGGAGCACCGCTGGTTCCAAGGACAAAGCACAGGAAGAGGCCATGGAGGAAGAAGAAGAGGAGGGGTGGAGGAGAGAGGTGTGTCACAACAACCAGTAGTAGCATTTTGGAGGCGTGGCGGCGGAACAACCTCCAACACTACTGCACCTTGTCCTGCATCCTTCCCAGCTGCCAAAAGAGTGACCCAATGGGCCGTGAAAGAAAGGTAACATCCCTGTCCATACCTGCTGGACCATGAGTCAGCGGTAATATGCACCTTACCGCTGACCGCCCTGTCCAGCGAGGCATGGACATTGCCTTCCACATGCCGGTAGAGAGCCGGGATCGCCTTCCGTGAGAAAAAGTGTCGTTTGGGAACCTGCCACTGAGGAACCGCACATTGCACAAACTCACGGAAGGGGGCCGAGTCTACCAACTGAAAAGGCAGCAGTTGAATTGCTAGCAATTTAGCCAAGCTAGCATTCAACCGCTGGGCATGTGGATGGCTGGGAGTGAACTTCTTTCGACGGTCCAGCAGCTGGGGCAGGGAAATTTGCCTGCTAGAATCGGACGTCTGTGTACTGCTAGCAGAGTGCCCGCAAGTACTTGGCTGTGACACACCTAATTCTACACCTTCATTCCTCTCAGTGCAGGTTTCAGAGAGAACTGAAGGTACAGTGGGGTTGGAGATCCCAGCTGATGAGGAGCAAGGAGAGGTCCGCTTTGTTCTTTGGTGTGGGTCTTTAAGATACGCTTGCCAACGAGCTGCATGGCAGGTCAACATATGTCTGGTCAAGCATGTGGTGCCCAAGCGGCTGATGTTTTGGCCACGCGAGATACGCTTCAGACATATGTTGCAAACAGCAGCGGTGCGATCTGATGCACTCGACTCAAAAAAAGCCCACACCAAAGAACTTTTGGAATAATGGGCAGAGGCAGCGCCCTGCACAGGCGGTGTGATTCAGTCGGTGTGCTGCCCTTACGCTGGCCCCCCGAGGGCATCCTGCCTCGTTGGGGATGTGCCTCCTCTTCATCCTCCTCCTCCTCCTCTCTCCTATCAGGCACCCACGTGGAGTCAGTGACCTCATCATCCCCTCCCTCCTCATCACTTGAGCCAATCTGGCAGTATGCTGCTGCTGCTGGAACATGACTGCCAGATTGCTGTCCTTCTTGAGCATCCCCTCTTTCTGCTCTCACGCTACTGCCTTCCTCTAGCTGGGTATCATCATCAGACCCTTCGAAACGCTGGGCATCCTCCTGGAGCATGTACCCAACACTGTGCTCAAACAGTTCGGGGGACTCCTCAGGAGGACACGGTGGGTCCTAGGGAAGGAGTGACTGTTGATGACATTGATACGAGGGAAGAGGACGCTTTGGCAGCTGCTTTGCCAGTACCCTGAGCCTGGGTGAGAGAGGATGAGGAGGATGAGGAGGGCTTGGTCATCCACTCTACCAAGTCTTCGGCATGATGCGGCTCAACACGTCCAGCTGCCGAAAATAAGGACAAGCGTGTCCCATGGCCACGTGCTGATGACGATGCACCGCGTCCAAGACCAGCACTGTTGTCTCTAGACACAGAGCCTGCTTGCCCTCTTTTATTGGCTCCTGACTGTCTGCCTCTCCTTGTTTGCCTTCCAGATATTCTAATGGCCTGCAGGGAGATGGGAAAACCAGCAATAAGGGGTAGCTTCAGGTGTATACTGTGCAGGAGGCACACTACGCCCACTGTTAGTGCTGCAGATGCCTGCCTGTGTTACACAACAGGAAAACACAGCAATAAGGGCTAGCTTCAGGTGTATATTTTGCAGGAAGCACACTACGCCCGCTGTAAGTGCTGCAGATGCCTGCCTGTGTTACACAACAGGAAAACACAGCAATAAGGGCTAGCTTCAGGTGTATATTTTGCAGGAAGCACACTACACCCGCTGTAAGTGCTGCAGATGCCTGTTAGTGTAACACAAAAGAAAAAAAACACGAGCAATAAGGGCTAGCTTCAGGTGTATAATGTGCAGGAGGCACACTACGCCCACTGTTAGTGCTGCAGATGCCTGCCTGTGTTACACAACAGCAAAACACAGCAATAAGGGCTAGCTTCAGGTGTATATTTTGCAGGAAGCACACTACGCCCGCTGTAAGTGCTGCAGATGCCTGCCTGTGTTACACAACAGGAAAACACAGCAAAAAGGGCTAGCTTCAGGTGTATATTTTGCAGGAAGCACACTACGCCCACTGTAAGTGCTGAAGATGCCTGTTAGTGTAACACAAAAGAAAAAAAGAAAAAACCACGAGCAATAAGGGCTAGCTTCAGGTGTATAATGTGCAGGAGGCTTAGCAAAAATGACACTGACACTGTCCCCTGCCTATCCTTCTCTCTCCCTGCACACAAGGTTTAGTAAAGAATATCACTGACACTGTCCCTGCCTATCCTTCTCTCTCCCTGCACACAAGGTTTAGCAAAGAATATCACTGACACTGTCCCTGCCTATCCTTCTCTCTCCCTGCACACAAGTTAAATCAACAAATAGCACTGACACTGTCCTTGCCTATCCTTGTCTCTCCCTGAACCGGAACACACTACACAAGGCCGCCGCGCTTGCGGCCTTTTATAGTGTGGGGTGTGTACTAAATCCCCCTGAGCTATAATTGGCCACAGAAATCCTGCCTGTGGCCAATTATGGCTCTCCTCACTGCCGGCGCTGTGATTGGCCAAGCATGCGGGGTCACAGTGCATGCTTGGCCAATCACAGCGCCTGGATTGCACGGCGATGGCGTAGTGCATTGTGGGCCGTTCGCGTCACTCGAATTTGGCGCGAACGGCCCAAATCGTTCGATCTTCGTCAAATGATCGAACAGCCAATGTTCGAGTCGAACGTATGTAAGTTTTGCCTTTAGTTATACTATATCTGCAAGACAGCCACAAGACGCCAAGAGCAACTCCATCCACTATGGCTCTATACAGATGTCATGAGGCACATGAGGCAAATAAGAGATAGAGGGCAAAGTCTTGTACTGGTTAAAAACATGTAAAATTTATTAAGATGTTGCACTCCTATGAAAGACAGGTAAACTCATGATGTACAAGAACAAAGATGGCACTGCTGCAACTTCCACAAGCATGCGTGATACCGTCACATGCCTAAACTCTGCCCAATGCATTTCCACTCCGCAGTCATCATCATGGAAGAAGATACTGCTGTTCGCTTTGCAAGAGGATTTTCTCTTAGCTTAGCAAATGAGGTGAAGCTCTGTTGACTTCTATGATCCAAGGGCTCATTTACACAATCACTCTCTGAAAAGTGTTGTGTGTTGGATCACATTTCAGAGGGCAGCAGAGCAGACTGCCAGGCATTCAGGGGGGTATACTGCTGCTTTCTGATTGCCTTTTTTTTGTTTCTTGCAAAGTATGCATATGTATGTGTAGCGTCCACCCCATTTAGGGGTGCTATATACCCAAATTTAGGGGCTGGTCTGAGATAGTAGCTGGGCTCAGACCGTTCTCAATTTATAGGTTGTGCTATTTTATTTCCAGGTGGTATACTGGTGTGCAGTTCCCAGTGGCCTGTAGGTGGCACTGCCATAATGGGTCAGGGTTGAACCACTGGTATTAGTGCTGTGCCTTGGGGTGTCACACAATAGTACACTAAGTGAAACACTGACTGTCTGCAGCTAGCACAATCACCGGCCTGCCTGTCACAGTATAGAGAATAACTGTATCCAGGTGAGCTTTAGGTGACTGCTATGCAAAGCACACAGTAGTACACTAAGTGAAACACTGACTGTCTGCAGCTAGCACAATCACCGGCCTGCCTGTCACAGTATAGAGAATAACTGTATCCAGGTGAGCTTTAGGTGAATGCTATGCAAAGCACACAGTATTACACTATGTGAAACACTGACTGCAGCTAGCACAATCACCGGCCTGCCTGTCACAGTATAAAAAATAACTGTATCCAGGTGAGCTTTAGGCGAATGCTATGCAAAGCACACAGTAGTACACTAAGTGAAACACTGACTGTCTGCAGCTAGCACAATCACTGGCCTGCCTGTCACAGTATAGAGAATAACTGTATCCAGGTGAGCTTTAGGTGAATGCTATGCAAAGCACACAGTAGTACACTAAGTGAAACACTGACTGTCTGCAGCTAGCACAATCACTGGCCTGCCTGTCACAGTATAGAGAATAACTGTATCCAGGTGAGCTTTAGGTGAATGCTATGCAAAGCACACAGTAGTACACTAAGTGAAGCACTGACTGTCTGCAGCTAGCACAATCACCGGTCTGCCTGTCACAGTATAGAGAATAACTGTATCCAGGTGAGCTTTAGGCGAATGCTATGCAAAGCACACAGTAGTACACTAAGTGAAACACTGACTGTCTGCAGCTAGCACAATCACCGGCCTGCCTGTCACAGTATAGAGAATAACTGTATCCAGGTGAGCTTTAGGCGAATGCTATGCAAAGCACCCAGTAGTACACTAAGTGAAACACTGACTGTCTGCAGCTAGCACAATCACCGGCCTGCCTGTCACAGTATAGAGAATAACTGTATCCAGGTGAGCTTTAGGTGAATGCTATGCAAAGCACACAGTAGTACACTAAGTGAAAGACTGACTGTCTACAGCTAGCACAATCACCGACCTGCCTGTCACAGTATAGAGAATAACTGTATCCAGATGAGCTTTAGGTGAATGCTATGCAAAGCACACAGTAGTACACTAAGTGAAACACTGACTGTCTGCAGCTAGCACAATCACCGACCTGCCTGTCAGAGTATAGAGAATAACTGTATCCAGATGAGCTTTAGGTGAATTCTATGCAAAGCAGACAGTAGTACACTAAGTGAAATACTGACTGTCTGCAGCTAGCACAATCACTGGCCTGCCCGTCACAGTATAGAGAATAACTGTATCCAGGTGAGCTTTAGGTGAATGCTATGCAAAGCACACAGTAGTACACTAAGTGAAACACTGACTGTCTGCAGCTAGCACAATCACTGGCCTGCCTGTCACAGTATAGAGAATAACTGTATCCAGGTGAGCTTTAGGTGAATTCTATGCAAAGCACACAGTAGTACACTAAGTGAAACACTGACTGTCTGCAGCTAGCACAATCACCGGCCTGCCTGTCACAGTATAGAGAATAACTGTATCCAGGTGAGCTTTAGGTGAATTCTATGCAAAGCACACAGTAGTACACTAAGTGAAACACTGACTGTCTGCAGCTAGCACAATCACCGGCCTGCCTGTCACAGTATAGAGAATAACTGTATCCAGGTGAGCTTTAGGTGAATGCTATGCAAAGCATACAGTAGTACACTAAGTGAAACACTGACTGTCTGCAGCTAGCACAATCACCTGCCTGCCTGTCACAGTATAGAGACTAACAGTAACGGATCTAGCTAAACTCAATACAGTGTATAAATATATATATACAACACCTAGGAAGCATATATATCCTCTACACACTGTAACAGCAGCTAACTGACTCGCCTGCCTGCTCTATCTAACTCAATATAAATGACACTGTCTCTCTCGCTCTGTATCTCTCTCTTTCACAAACGCCAACACACTACACAAGGCCGACTTCCAGGTGGCCTTATATAGTGTGGGGCGTGTACCTACTCCTCTGAGCCATGATTGGCCAAAGCCACCCTGGCTCTGGCCAATTACGGCTCTCTGTACAGACGGCGCTGTGATTGGCCAAGCATGCGGGTCATAGTGCATGCTCGGCCAATCATCAGCCAGCAATGCACTGCGATGCCGCTGTGAATTATGGGCCGTGACGCGCCACTCGAATTTGGCGTGAACGGACCATAACGTTTGATCTTCGTCGAACGATCGGACAGCCGATGTTCGAGTCAAACGTGTGTTTGACTCAAACACGAAGCTCATCCCTAATTGTCATAAACCCCTTCTATCCACGTAGATAAGTGGAGACTATTCTTGTATATCTGCAGATTTTGCTGTACTATTTGTTTTAGAAGCAAGAGGGTATAGGCACAAGTAGAGAAGACTGGCCAGTCATTATGGGCATTAATTTAAATAAGGGAATGAAGGGCGAGAGGCCATCAGATAATGCCCAGCGCAAGATGAGCGCTAGAGAATATATGAACCAAAGGTACGGTTCCGCCTATACTGAGCCCCTAAATAAATGGGTAGAACGGACAAAAGGAACAGCTAAACCTTTAAAATCTGAAGGGACTTTTGATTTACAAATATGGCAAACTTTTCTTCACGATTATGGCCCACAACTGTGCAGTGAAGGAACGTGGAGAATAGCTTGCACATGGGAGACAGAAGCTAAAGTAGCAAATCAAACTGGCTTGACGGAGATGTTTAATAAAAGTACTGCCCAAATTTACTACGTTTGGCCAGAAGACTCTGTAGAGGAGGACCCCCCACCTTATGTGGCTGCCAGTTTGGCTTTAAGGGGTCCATCCACAAAAGTACAAGAATTAGATTACATGAAACACACAAAAGATGAGCTGGGCAATATAGTGGAGAGCCACCTGAACCTTGTAAGCGGCCACGTGGTGGACTGGCAACATCTTGCCTGACGGTGATACCAGTGAGGAGAGAACTCCGGGTTGTGAGAAGGCACTTGCCTACCAACATAATTTACTGAGTTATAGAAGAGTGGTCCCTATAGTCCCACTTATACTTGCTAACATTTGCAGTGCCACAGATAGGGATCCTTTGCACCCGAGAGTGGGACAGCGGATTGGGAGAACTAGCGTTTCCTTTACTTCTACTTTACATTCACCAAGTGATTACTTTCCCTCTTCACATATTGTGCACCAACAGAGCTAGCAGAAGACAAGTGAACTTAAAGGAACAGTCATCACTTTATTTCTCTGCAACATTTACTGCGAAGGGATACGCACCAGTTTGAACTGTCCACTAGAGGAAGTCATATAGCCATAAGAACTCTAATGTTTGATATAACTATTCATATTGCCTCTGTTGTACTGCTATTATAGTGAGTGTGTGTGAGAATTGGTGGGGAGGTGTCCCAGTGACGGTGACATAGTATTGGGAGATTCCTCCATCATACACTTACTCACATCTGACCCAGGTTATGGTAATTGGGTCTTGTGATTTAGAAACCTTGAACCAGTTGTATTTCATTGACTTTGCAAGGATCTGTGTACTGTCAATTTTATCTGTGTAACCATTGTTCTATTTTCTCCAAGTAAACATTTTAAAACTGGTTAAGTTACATCTTGTGTGGAACTCTATCTTTTTACAGCTGAGAGTCAGATGACCAGTGTCAAGGTAACGATAACTATACATATTACAGTGTGGTGTTGTTGTGGTTCTCTTTGCCATTGTGTCCCACTCCCACAACCATATTGTTATCCAGTTGTGCCAAGGGGGGTTCGAGCCAAATTACTGGGGTTGACAGGCAGAGTGCAGACCCAAAAATTAAACCAGCAGCTCCTATGTGGGTAGTGCTACATTGGTAAATGATATCACTTTAACTGGAAATTTCTTATAATGAAATTATTTGCAAGCTAACATTGCATTGTCAGAAGTTAAAACGATTTGGCAAAATTCAATCTCATTCAGCTGGTTCTTTACTACTGGTGATGCTTGTAGATGCTGCCTTATGCATTCTGATATACACTCATCCTTAGTTTGTTATTCTGTGGACATAAGGTGTTACTATGGTAACACCTGTTGCCTTAGTGAATGGAAGCAGTTGTTTCAACTTTTCTTGAAGGCAAATTCTCAGTTGCGTTATCTATGAAAACAGCCACAGAATAGAAAATATAGGGTATGGCCAAAAAAGAAATGCATGTATGCCTGCAGATTCAACGGGACTGATCTATATTCCATAAAACAATTGTAATTTAATCAATTAGTGTGCATATCTGTTGCAGGTAAATTTCATTTTTAGTGATGATTAATCTTTACTTTAAAAAAAAAAAAGTTGCATGAATTTGAACATAGACACCTGCTAGGATTATCCAATCATAAAAGCAATACAATAGGTTCAATTCTCAGAGCCATCACACCTAGACAAGTATACATATTTTAAAAAAGTGACAGTTATTTCCAGTCTATTTAGATTTGAAAATTAAAAGTCTTGGCTAAATTAGAGCGTTCTAACCTTGTGGGTAGCTTTGTGAATTCAGCCTAATGCCTAAAGTCCTGCTAACCTTCTTTTTGGATGGATATTGAACTCTTGATTTATTATATACATTTTAAAAAGTGACAGCTTAAAGCGGAGCTCCACCCAAAAGGGGAAGCTCCACTTGTTTGCACCCTCCGGCCACATTTGGCACTTTTTGGGGGGAGCGGGTACCTGGTTTTGACAGGTACTGGCTCCCACTTCTGGGTAAGATCGCTGCGGCGATCTAATAGTATTTCCGGCCCTTCTCCTCCCCCTGCTGCCTTCTGGGGGACACAGGTTGCAAACCTTTTTATTTTTTTATAATATACTGTACATAATTTATCATTTAAATAATAAACACGTCGTCATACTTATCTTCTCTGTGCAATGGTTTTGCACAGAGTAGCCCCAATCCTCCTCTTTAGGGGTCTCCGTCAGTGCTGTCCACTCCTCCTCTTTAGCGAGTGCCCCCGTTGTGCTTCCTATGGGGGCACTCCTGCAGGCTCGATCATGAGCCAGGTTGTGTGCGTCTATAGACACAGACAGTGCGGCTCATCACAGAACTTGATTGACAGCAGCAGGAGCCAATGGCTCCCACTGCTATCAATCTGCCCTGTGAGGAGGAAGCGAGCAGAGAGAGACACTGCTCTTGGGCACATTTCTGGATCAAGATTTGGCTCAGGTAAGTATAAGGGGGAAATTGGGGGGAGTGGGTCCTCCATTTTTACTTTAATGCAGAGAATAAATGAAGGTAAACATCCTTAAGCCTTTAGAACTACTTTATTTATTTTGTTATGCAATGATGTTATGTCCCCTGATCTCTATTGAGCTTTCAAATGACAAAAAGCTAAGTCAATGATTCTGGATCCATGAAATTCACATTTCTCTGTACATTGGACTGTGACTATTGGTGTCTCTCCAAGGGGCAGAATTAGGTTTAAAAGTCAATAGTTATGACTCTAGGTTTGGACACAGTACTTGAACACCAGGGATTTTGTACCTCCCTTTATAACTGTACGGAAAACTCTTTATTCCTCACTGAAGAATATAGCTCAGAATTTACTGCAATGGAAAGAGGAATCTGATCAGGTTCCTCACAAAATTTTGTGCTAGTAATTGAATACCTAATATCCAAATTATTTTTAGCATTGGTATAAATCTTAAATGTATTTTATTTTATTTTTTCAATGTTTATTACATTCATTACTATGACCATTCCCAAATAGTTTAAAGGCATAGTTCACCTTCACTAAAAAACTGCCTATGCAGGTAAAAGGTGCCTGTAGACTAAAACAAACTGTGAAGCTTTGAAATTGAATAATGCCCTTGATATAGGTGTAGACCATTTATGTACCTCCTGAAGCCTGACTGAAAGACTCTCAGAGATCGCATCATCCCATCCTGCCTTGTAACTAGGGCATTGCTAAGAGATCCCTAGCTCTTACTGTTCTCTCTTCACCACCACCATCATCACAGGAGTGAGCTCTTTAAAGGCTTCAACAAAGCTTGCCATAAACATGGTAAATGTTCTGTAAAAGTTTGCTGCACACACGGTTCTTTACAACCTGAAGCCTATGTGAACAATCTTTTTTCTTGCAGGAGAGGGTCATTTATGCATCTACCTCTGCAGTGCCAATATACTGTAATAATTACTATGAATTGCTGTAAAGTTTTAGGCTCCATGCACACTATAAGCTAAAAAAAAATCCAGAAAAACACTGAATGAAAAATACTCACAATAGCATTTTTGTTCCAGCTTTTAGGAGCGTTTTAGCAGCAGTTAGGAGCGTTCAGCTTTTTTTTCTACTGGCAAATCGCTCTCAAAAAGGCAAAAAAAAAACAAAAAAAACATTTTTTTCGGCTCCTAGAGACTGAAGCTTCAAAAACTCTTCTCAAAAATCACCCAGGTCCATGTTCCCCTCCCTGGGATTGGCATTGTTAAATTGGGATATCGAGTCTCTATCACCTAGCATTCAACTATACATATCCTCCTAGCAGCAAGAATCACCATTGCTAGTTATTGGAAATTCCCCACACCTCCTACTGATTTAACTCACTTACACTACTCTTATGGGCAACTGATGGCTGCTGGGAGGGGGACTTTATTCCAAACAACCAAGTTTTGGCAACTGTGGCAATCATGGAATTCAGTCAAGACCTAAAGTCCAGGGATATGCAATTAGCAGACCTCCAGCTGTTGCCAAACTACAAGTCCCATGAGGCATAGCAAGACTCTGACAGCAGCAAGCATGACACCCAGAGGCAGAGGCATGATGGGACTTGTAGTTTGGCAACAGCTGGAGGTCCGCTAATTGCATATCCAAGACCTAAACCCTTTACCCACCTCAGCTCAGTAGAACCGTTTAATGATACTAGTTTGTTGTAATCTTGCTTCCTATGTTGTTTCTTCTTAACCTCCCTGGCGGTACGATTCTGTCAGATTTTAGGTGCTGAAAGCGGTACCATTATGGGATTTTAGGCAGGATGCCTGGACATACCAAAAATACACACACCAAAGATTTTTATAAAATTTTGTTTATTTAAATAAATAACAACCTATATATATATTATTATATATTATATATTTATTTTTTTTTGGATAAAATTTGGCCGCGGCTTATTACTATTGGTTTAATTTTAAATATCATCAAAAACTGTATCAATAAATAAATCTAATTACATATAAGTAATAAAACCCAGCTCAGCCACTACGACTCGAGCTGAAAAGAATCAGCCTTTTAAAACTTTCCCAAACAACAAGATGTCCCTTTTTGCAATAATAAACAAAAAGGACCATACCACATAGTATAGCCGCGACAAGGGAAGGGGGGGTGGGAAGTTCCGCTGTAGATCCTCTTCAGAACGACTGGCCCCGGCCCTCCTAGCCCAGCTCTTTAAATAGGGACCCCAAAGGCTTCCAGAATGTTCTATGGGGTCAGCTGACCCCAATTGACCAATCCTGCTCCCAGGGGGTCCTGAATTCTTTCCCCAGTAACTGGCCAGCTGACCCAATCCCTGTCTTTCCCGCCTGAATACCCTAACTAGCCTATCCTAGGCTCAGGAATCTTTCCCCAGCAACAGTTTACCTGACCTATCCTAAGGCTTCCCACTTAATTTCAAGTGAGGGAAACCTTGAAACTGCTCCTGCCAAGAATCCCATAAGGAAAAGGGGAGCCTTGAAACAGTCTTATCCCCTTTTCCTCACATGGGATTTTAGGCAGGATGCCTGGACATACCAAAAATACACACACCAAAGATTTTTATAAAATTTTGTTTATTTAAATAAATAACAACCTATATATATATTATTATATATTATATATTTTTTTTATTATTTTTTTGGATAAAATTTGGCCGCGGCTTATTACTATTGGTTTAATTTTAAATATCATCAAAAACTGTATCAATAAATAAATCAAATTACATATAAGAAATAAAACCCAGCTCAGCCACTACGACTCGAGCTGAAAAGAATCAGCCTTTTAAAACTTTCCCAAAAGACAGGACGGGTTGTTACAACCCCGACTGTCACCAAAACCCCAGCACGCGGCCCTCTCTATGCAGGATTGGAAAGAAACATTTAGTATGTCCAGGCCAATGTCAGAAAGATGAACCCCATCAGCCCTATAGAGGCCCGAAATACCGCCCTCCAGGTCTACATGGCGGAAAGAGAAACCCAAGTCCGGGGCCATGAATTTCTCAACCGCCTTATTAATTCTTTTCCTAACCTTTTCAAAAGTTTTAAAAACCCCAGACTCTAACCATCTTAATCTAGGGATGATTTCAGAAAAAACAATCACCATGTTCGGATAGGATTGTTTTAAAATTTGGATCGTATCTTTTATACTAAAAATAAGATCCAATGTTCTCATCTGACCCACATCATTCCCTCCCAAATGTAAAATCAAAATATCAGGTTCTGGCCAGTAAGATAATAGAGAACTGGACTCAAATAACAACTCCTCCCAAAGCATGCCCCTCCTACCGAACCATAAGACTTGAAACTTGGACGGATCCATGTCTAAATTCGCAGTATACTGACGAGCATTAGCCCGCTGATGCGCCCAATACACGAAAGAGTGTCCAATAATCCAGACCACTCCAGGCACACCTAAAATAATCAAACAACAAGATTAGGACGTACATATAATTGAAAAGACTTAGATTTCCATCTACCCAAATTCTTAATACGACTATCAACAAAACCCAACCTAGCAGCTTCTGTGGCAGCTCCAATTCTAAAAGAGTGCGAAGAAATCTTAAAGTTTGCCATATTCAAAAGTTTACAACATCTAGATAATATTGCATTAAATTGAAATTTAGTAAGAGGGGAAGAATCCCTATGAATAAAAAGCACTCCATCCGTAGGAGGACGAAGTCTCAAATAAGCTGACAATCTGGCTACCGGGCAAATTAAAGACCCCGGGGAAGACAATAAATGTACCCAATTGCCTTTACCTAACCTGTCAGTTTTGCTAGTGCGAATAAATATTTTTAAACTAGAAACATTTAAGATAACGTGTTTGAATAACAAACCAGACGGATTTCCTTTGCTAGCTGACACTATTTCAGAAACTCGGAGTGCTGCAAAAAAGGCCATAGTAAAAACTGCATTAAAAAGAGTAGCCTCAAAAGGAGAAGAACATACAGAAGCAGTAATCGAGCAGAGAGATTCCAATAACCCAGGGGTAATAGGACATCTATTGTCAGTGACGCAATGAGACTTCTTATAACCTTTAAGTGCTTGTTGTACTGAAAAATATGATAAACAGGAGGTTAAATGATTTAATTTTTGAAAAAAGGATATTCCGGACAAAGTCTTATAAACATAAGACCAAGAGTAGTCTTTAGTCAACAGAGATTCCAAAAAAGACAAAACCGTCGTTTCGGAGATGTCCGAAAATTTCGCCCCTTTGGAATCCAAAAATTGCAACCATAGCAACCACGAGGACCTGTAACTAGACCAAGAAGTGGTAGCCAACGAATTTATAATATTTTGTGAAATTAAACGATATCCCATAACCGAGCTGGGCAAGGGATCCCGACACGGTCCGCTGTGGGTAACAGGGAGAAAAATCGCTCCATCTGTAAACGAGAGAGGGCGTCAGCTGTCTCATTTACCTTACCTGGAATGTATTTAGCTTTAATCCAGATGTTGTGACACAGGCATTTAAAAACTAAATAACGTAGTAGAGCTATTACAGGAGGGGATTTGGAAGTCAGGCAATTGATTGCAAACAAAACACCCCTATTATCAGTACTAAAAAGGATTTGTTTGTTTGCAAACATATCACCCCATATCTCCAGGGAAACTGCTATTGGGAAAAGTTCTAGAAGCACAATATTTTTGCACAAACCTCTACTTACCCAACTTCGAGGCCAAATATCCGCACACCACTGATTTCCCCAGATAGCTGCAAAACCCAATGATCCAGCCGAATCCGTGGACAAGCAGAAATCACTGTCTATGATGAAATCCTCCTGCCAGAAAGCCTTTCCATTAAAATGTATTAAAAAATTATACCAAACCAATAAATCTTCCTTTAATTCCACCATCAACCTAATATGAGCGTGCGGGTTCTTGATTCCTGACATTGCTAAATATAAACGGCGAGAAAAAATCCTACCTATAGGTAATATGCGTGTAGCAAAAGCTAAGAGTCCCATCAAGGACTGTAAATCTTTTAAGAGTATTTTCTTCTTCTTAATAAAAGACAGAAGTAGATTCTTCAACTTCTCAATCTTCTCCACTGGCAACCGAAATTCTCTTTCAACGGTATCAATAGTGAAACCCAAAAATTCAATGCATGTAGTAGGTAAAACCGTTTTCTCATGCGCCAATGGAACGCCAAAATCTTCGCATGTTACCATGAAATTGTGCAATAATGACATGCAATGACAAGAATCCGCAGGACCCATGAACAAAAAATCATCCAGATAGTGTATCATGAAAGGGGATCCGGACTTATATGATACCACCCATTCCAAAAATGAAGAAAACTCCTCAAGATAAGAGCAGGACAGGGAACATCCCATCGGAAGACACCGATCGAAATAAAATTTCCCTTGAAATTGAAAACCTAAAGAATTAAAACAGCTAGGGTGAATTGGAAGTAAACGAAAAGCGGCTTTAATATCAGCCTTTGCTAACAAAGCTGATCCCCCCAGCTCCCTAATTTTCTGAATGGCCTGCTCAAAAGATGCATAGGAAACAGAAGACATCTCATCATCTATCTGATCGTTTAAGGAAGACCCAGCTGGAAAAGACAGATGATGGATTAAACGATAAGAATTTGGTTCTTTCCTAGGTACTATACCTAATGGGGACACACGAAAATTATTAAAAGGAGGCGTATTAAAAGGGCCAGATATTCTGCCCAAAACAAGTTCTGCAGTTAATTTTTGTTCCACTATAACTGGAAAATCAGAAACAGATTTCAGATTATCCACCATAGTACAACCCGTTCCCTGAAATTGAGGAATTAAAAAACCTTCTCTAAAACCTCTAATGAGAAGCTCCGCCTTCTGACGATTTGGGTACCGCTTGAGCCATGGCAGGATGTTTTCCACTATCACCGGAGTTGTTGCTTTTAAGAAAAAATTCCCTCTGTGGCTGCTGCTGATTGGCAGCTGACATTTTACGAAAACATTTAGCCACAGGATGCGAACCTCCGCAGAAAGCACACTCATGCTTATATCTGCATGTAGCAGGCCATCTACATTGGCTGTCATTAAAAGAAAAACATATGCCTTTCTTGTAAGAAACTGTGGACGAGGGAATAGTATTACTAGTGGTTAGCCTAGGTAAAGATGACTTCTGAGGAAGAAAAAGGTTCAGCCACAAACCCACATCCTTTGAACCCCACTGTAAACCAGTGTAAATATACATCTTGTGGCGGAAAGCCTCATCATATGTATACCAGGAAAAGCCTGAAAAACATCTATAGGCTTCCTGTATGATGTCAATGTGTTGAAACAGACCCGGACTTTTATCCGGAAACCGTTCACACAAAACACTAGCATAAATGCAAAAAACCTTGTAACCAGTTATTAAAAGATTTATAGGGGGTACTTTTCCGTCTATCGTCATCTAATTTGTCACCCTTTTCTGATTTTAAAAAGGGGTCTTTTAGAGATGGTAACAGTGATAAAATATCTATAAAATCCCCATTCCAGATTTTATCTTTTACGGATGATGATAAATGAAAACCAAGACGTGACAGGAAACAAGGCATTGATTCTTTAACCAGGCTATCAGCTGCAGCCATAGGAATGCTAGGTGAGGAAGCTGGCGTAACCATAGAGACCGGATCTGCAGTATGCAGACCCTCTGGAGCAGACCCTGATCTTATCAGCAGACCAGACCAAGGCCGCAGGTTCCTGTGACAACAAACCAGTAGGATTGGAAAGAGCCTGAACATGAATGTGAGGTTGAGGCAATAAAATGTTCCTTTTAAAATCATCCATGAATGCAGCTAAAACATTTGAAAAACGATCAATAATATTCACATTGTTAATCTCACCTGAGGACTCACCCATACCCACTGACATTGGCACCTGAGCTGCACAAAGCACTGGAATAGAACCAGCTGCTCCTGCATTGCGATGATCCGTTACTGCTGTGGTGTTCCCTTCCGCAGTAAAACCACCTCTATGGCCGGCTGCTTCAAATCGAGAGGACGCCGCTCGTTGCCGTGGAGACGATGAACGCTCTAGGGGGCGTGTCGCAGCATTCGCTCCTGCCGACGCTCCACCCCTTTCTTCAGAATGGGCGAGACGTTTCTTCTGACGTTGCGCTGGCTCCGCCTTTCGTTGTACGTCGCTCCGCTTAGGGGGCGGGCTGAATCTCCTCTTCGCAGTGCGCTTCCTCTTGCTTGGCAGTTCCTCCTCCCCGTCAAACGACGCTGACGCCTCTGGAACCCGACCTGGAAACGGAAGCTCCGCTCCAGGCTCCGCCTCTTCTTCTTCCGCTCTGATGGTGTCCGGATCCACCTCAGGATGCTCCACGATCTCCTCCGCAAATTCTTCGGCTTCTTGACCCGAAGGTAAGACCAAACACCGCCGAATCCAGTCTTCTCCCTCCGCTTCGACCCGCTCCAGAAGCTGTCGAATGAGGGTCTTCATGCCGCCGAAGAGGATCTAACAGCGGATGTATTAAATAGCTCTCTGCCCAGTATTATAGCTCAAGTTCCGCTGTAGATCCTCTTCAGAATGACTGGCCCCGGACCTCCTAGCCCAGCTCTTTAAATAGGGACCCCAAAGGCTTCCA